>VXBI01010017.1:178021-254843 GCA_013397375.1 Toxostoma redivivum | reverse complement strand
GCATCATTTCATGCATTGTATTTGTATAAGTGTAGAAAAGGTTTCTTTAGGTGAGATTACAGTTGGAAGTCTGCAGCTTTTTAAAAATTACTTTTTAATTAGGATTTCAATATAGGTAGTTGAAATCATCATATCTTGGATGACAGAAGATCAGATATTTAGTACTAGTTTGTAAAACCCTGAAGATCTGTTTTGTTGTAGATGACACACAATGATTTTTTAATTTTAGTTGTGTCTTATTTTTACATTTTCGTTGGCTCTAGATAGACCTTGAAATTATTTTTATTTTTGTTGAGCTTCCTTTCAAGAAGATTTATTATTTTGCTTTGGCTTAGGTTGAAGTTAGGGATTTTTCTCAGCTTACTCCATTTCAATATGCCTCCATCCTGGAGAGGGAATCTGGGAAAAGAGGGGACATACTAAAAATACAATTACTGAAAGTACGAAAGTGCAGTTACTGAAAGTGCAAAAACTGATAATTGCAGATAAATTTCATTGACTTCAAAACAAGTTTTACTTTTGTGGTTTTTTACCCCTTCTTGTTTATAGGGTTTTTTTAAAAGCCTGCCAATGATAATTTTAAAACAAACATCTTTTTTTTATCTTTTTTAAAATTTTAATCATTAGGTAAATGGAGACTTTTTTTAAGTATTCATGTGAAAAAGAATACTCTGAAAGTTATAATGTTGGTGGTAACTACTCCCAAATTTATTATCCATAGTGCTATGGCAATATTTCACAAGCAATACCTTCTATATCTTCTATATCTATATCTTCATTAATTTGTGAACGTAAATTCTGCTGACCCAGAAAACTGCAGAGATCTGTACAAGAAAACCCAGGCTGGAAGGTGTTTGTTGAGGGCACAGCTTCAAAACAGATTTATGTAGCTTTCAGTTTGCGTGCGTATGGAGTTTGCTGAGAAGTTGGAAACACTGTTTTTATTGGTTTTGTTCTGCTTTTTCTTTTGGCTGACTTTGCCCGTCTTTTCTCAATCAGCCCCGGGAGTGTGCTGTGGTTGGGACCTTGCACTTAACTCACATCAACAGTTTCAGTAAACACTTTGTTTAAAAAAAAAAGAGTTTTGGAATGCATTTTTAACAGCTTTTACACCTGTATTATTGACATTTTTAACAAACACTCTATGCCCTTTGACCATAATCCAAGAACAGACATGCATTGATTTTGAAGAAATAAACACTCACAGACCAAAGGGACCTTTTCCATCTGCTTCCTTCTGCTGAGCATCAGATCTGCCCTTCAGCATTGCTTATGTTTTGGATGACTTTGTCATAAAACCCAGGGTGATGGGGAGTCAAATGTTTCATCTGTGCATGGAACGTCAAATTTCTATGGTTTTCGTGGCATGAGGTGTGAAGGCTGCATCTAAAAGCACCCTCTTCAACCAGTCAGGTGTCTCAACTGGGCCCTACAAATGTGGTGGATTTCTCAGTAAAGCCCATGAGTCACATTTTCTTTGCTTAGTTTATGGTTTATTTGTCGAAATGGCCGTAACGCGCGTTTCTTGTAAATGGCCTGTAGCCTTGTGAGAGAGGCTTGGCTCATCTGCTGTGGCTTTTGAAATCCTAATGACCATTTAATCGAGTAAATGTGAGATAAGCTGTGAGCTAGGGCTGGTTTCATGGCTCTGCTTGCATTTAACAGTGTCATGGTCTTCAAACAATACGTGTCCTAAAGCATGAAACCACGCCGGGCGCTGATGGCATTAAGCTGTTTTCCACACCCACAGTCTCACTGTGCGTCTGCGACTCGGTGTGAATTGCCCCACAGTTGGGGAAGTCACAAATACCCATGTACACTGTCTTTCATTACACAGCTTAATGAGATTTCCACATCCCCTGGGAAACCAGCATGTCCTGCAGATGGGTGGTATCCACATTAGCTTTTTCTACGGCCAACACATCCCTGTACTCCTGAGATCCTCTCCAAAGGAAAGGCATGATTATGCGTAACAGATTGTAAAAAAAGAGGTTAAAACAAATGCCAGTATTTCAACTCCATATTGTTAGAATATATTTTAAACAATGAAAGGAAGGAATATATTACAATTTTGGGGTTTTTTTAGTTTGTTTTGTATCAATCTCCAGGTAATGTTGAGTGGCTGGTTTGTAGCTTTTGTGCTTCTGGCAGATACCCAGCAGGAGATAATTATCTTTCAAGAGTCCCTGGCTTCTTTTTTAGTAATTTAAAATAACTGGCCAGCAGAGAATAAATTGTTCCAAAGTTTCATGCTTGGAAAGAGATTTCCCAAACTACAAAGTTTTATCAAGAACAAATGAGATAGTAAACGAACGTTCAGGCAACCGCTTAAGATCTGACTAAAGGAAAATTCTGCTCCAAACAACACAAAACTACAGGAATGTGTTTTGTCAAAGTCACAATTCATTGAATTAAAATTTCTCAGAGTTTACTGCTCTCCGTGTCTCTGAGAGCACAAACACAGAACATATTTTTCCATTTGCAAACCCTTTGGGTCTGGAGTTGACACAGCCATCAGAGAGACAGGAGCTTGGTCAAGTAGCTATGTTGGGGAATATAAAAGTTCTGTTAAAAATTCACATCAATGTACATACACATTGTGAAAAACGGAGTATTAAATTAGATAAAATTGAAAATCAAAGCGATCACAGAAATTGCAAGTGACTTTTATCTTCATATTTGCAAGGAGGTATGACTACAGTCACCAGACTGCAGTCTGTATTTTATCAATCTTAATAGATCTCTTCCTACTTGATTGCTTATAATGCTGATATATTTTATACTTTATATTTTATATAATCTCTTTTCAGTAATGTTCCAAAAACATTACTGAAAAATCCCTCAAACCATTATTAAAGTTACTAAAGAGTTACTAAAAAACCACGAAGTAAACCATAGAAAAATAAACGTAATTAAATTCACTAAAGATTAAAAAAATTTTACTCTTTAATACATTTTTTCGTGTTTGATTGATAAGAAAACACAGCCTACTTAACACTAAAATCATCGTCTGAAGTTACATAATTTCCAAGTATTTTAAAATTAAGAAATGTTTATAGTAATTTCCTGTTTCCACAAGATGCCATACCCAGAAATAAGGGAGAAAATCTGTTTCTCTAGTTGCATTGGGCACATCCAAAGGACATCTCCAGCTAGCCAAGCACTGTCCTGGGTTGTAATTAAAGTGACATCAACTACAGGTCTAATATATTGAGTGTGTTTCAAGTGTCAATAATGAAACCAGATTTTCTCTAAATCTGGAATATGCCTTGATATACATGAGATTTTCTGTGGAATTGGTGTTTTTTTAATAACACTTTTAGAGTCTGCACAATATTTTGAATATAGGTGTGTAAAGGGTGCGTGATTTGATTATTCATTTCTGGCCTAAGCACAGCTGGTGTTTCATAAAACCTGATTTTGGCTTTGTAGTGATAAATGAATGTCTGATGGACACACGTGATTGGAAATGTGGTCGTGTCCCAAACAAGACAGGACATCCTCTCCTTGGGCATAACCAAGAGTCTGATCTTTTCTAGTAATGCTGAGTTAATGCAGAGAAAGTTCTTAACTAGGAATTTTTTTGTATGTGTAAGAACTTTGTGGTTTTAAGTACAGCCACAGGAAATGGAGTAATTGTTAATGAATTTAGAGTAGATGAGCTGGCAAACTGAAAATGAAGAGGACTCCCTGCACTTGAATGTTAGCCAACACAGGGTGAAAAACCCTGTTTTGTGAGATCTTCAGTCATAGTGGGTGCTGCAACATCAATTTTTGGTGGCTTTTTTATTACCAAAGGACTTGCTAATAGCACACAATTAATTAAGGCTGCAAATAGATCCATAATCCTCCTGATAGAAGTGCTGCTTTTTAAAATTTGGCCTCCTGTGAATAGTATTAGCCTTTCCAGTTTGGGACAAGAGTATGTTCATTACACACTCTATTAATATTCTTCCTATGGCAAGCACATCCTCACACACCAGTGATCTCTTGGGTGTTATTTCTTGTGCAAATTCAGATTGCAAACTTAAAGACACTTTTAATCTTTAATTCTGATGGTGCTTGGTAAAATGACACTGCAGCAGGGAATACAGCCCTTTCAGTGCCTCCCTTAAGACTGTAGAGATGCCTATAAATTATATTCTAAAAATTATTTTCTTACATGCTTTCCTTGCCTATGGCCTCTCTTTGGTCTATGAGTTAATTGATTCTGGATTTTCTGATAGAACTGTCTTAAGCTGTTGACAATTCAGTAAAGAAAGGAGCTGAGCATGTAAATAAAAAATAAACTCCATATGCTTTCATCACTCTTGCAATTAGGCAGCACTACTGATGGTTGGCTTATCAGGAACAACAGTGGGATTTTTTCCTTCTATAATTGAGGATGAGGTTGTGCCTTGATGACTGGCCACCTGGGACTTCAAAGCTAGAGGAAAGAGCTCAACCATTATCCATGCTGTGATCATTTGGTGTTTCTCAGTGATGGCCAAAGAAAACAATGGCACCCCTGAATCTAACTAGTTCCTCAAGGCTTTATGTGATGCTGAGAGAAAGGCTCATTATGAAGTTCAAATCAGAACTTTAACTTGCTTCGTGGGACAGAAGAGAGTCTTTGGCCTCTGCAAAGTTTTAGTGTCTTTTTCTTGTTGATTTACCATAGGTCTGCATATTTGGCATTGTCAAAGAGGAGGCTACAATCTGCCTTCAAAAGAGAAGTGCAAGTGCAGCACCCTCACTGTTGGGGGCTTTTTTGCCATTTCACATTAAATGTAAAGAAAATACATCAAAAGAATAGTAAATCAATAATTGCTATAAAGTAGAAACTATACTTTGGTTATATTTTAGTAGTGGTATTTGCACCAAAGTCTTTTATCAGCCTGTAGTGGCAGTAGAAATAGCCATTGGAGTATAATTAAACTCCATTCAGAAGGTTTAATTTGTCCTTTGGTGCTGAGGGAGTGATTCCATAGCTTAGAGTTATAAAGGGGATTTAATCACAAAAGATTAAATAAATCCCAGTTATATTTGACAAGCATTTCGCTCTTTGGTAAGTCATATGATCTATAATTGTTCTCCTAAAGCCTAATTAGCTCTGTTCCTTATTTAAATAATATCTCTTCCACAAGACACTTCTGGCGTGCCTCGATCTTGCTTTATTGATGCATGTTTTACTAATCGGGCTTTCATCCATCCAGCTAATCAGCCTTCCCTGCCATGAAGCCCAGCTGCTGCCCTCCCTTCCTGCCCACCAAGATGCTTTAGATGTGCCATAACCCAGCTTCAGAAAACTTGTGTGGCCAAGTGCCCCGGGGCAAATGATAGCAGGAGTCAAAGGCCAGCATGATAGAGAGCAGTGTGATTTAAACCTGTCTGAAGAAACCTCTGAAGAGATTTTTGCTGGAGGCTTTTGTTCCACCTATGACCTCCTCCACCAGGACAGACACTCGCTTTATCCTCTTCATGGAAAACTTTATTTTCTTCATTTGAAACAATATCATTTCTCTTTAGCTTTCATGTCCTTTTTCTAAGTGGGGTTTCTTAGTAGGAGGATCTTGCAGCATACTGCCCCAAGATGAATAAAGTTTCAGTATCATACCGGGCATGCATCATTCTGCCAGTGTACATACTTGGCTCAGAAAAAGAAAATCTTTTGCCTAATCAAAAATGCCTCAGACAGAGTGCATGAACTTTTCTGAATACTTGAAATTATTAATAGAGATGCCTTCTGAAGTGTAATAGCAAACCTGTGTGTTCCTGCAAGCAGATATGTAATCTGTTCACATCTGTATAGTGCCGGGAAACATTTGTCAAGGTTCATTTGGCTACAGTTATCCCTTGTTCTTCCCCTTTAAATCTTAGTTGCAGAATTTCAAAAGTGCTTTTTGTTAAACAGTAACACAGAAATGAGGGAGCTCTCATGAATACTAATGGCTTGCATGTTTTGCCTGAAATCTTTGGTGGGTAGCTTTTCTGCTTCCTCTGCACCAAGACCTGGTTTGGAGCTGAAGGCCAGATCTCTGGAGGGTGATGTAACACTGTCATATCATCTATGGCTAAATTCCTAAAAAATGGGCTCAAACATGCCCATCTGTGTGTGTTTATCACTGAGCTAAGTGACCAGACTGCCTGGGAGTTCAGGTGTGTAAACCCTGACACAGGTATCCTTGCAAATGCCTCTTGATTCCACAAATCAATCATGCCATGCTGACTTTTGTTACTATGTTGTTTAATTTTATTTTATGGTGCTTCAAGTGGATAGCAAAAAATGTAGATGTCTAGAAAACCTATCCAAACCCTGCTGTGGGAAGGAGGAAAGCTAAATGGGGAAGGAATTGGTTTGTTGGGCTGATATTTGGACACCCTTTTTTCCATTTTGTTCTCTAAGATTGCTTACTGAGGCCAAGCAAAAGGCCAGGTGAGATGTACATTCCTGTCCTTGCTCACACAGTGGTGCAGCCTGCCCCTCTCTGCTGATGTGTGGGCTCAGAAGGGAATTAATGAGCCATGCTTAAGGGAGGCAGCAGGTCTTTGGTTCAGATTGCACTGTCTTCACACTAGAGATTGTGAGATATCCATCTCCAGCAAGCCCTTTGGGGTTTGTTATGCTGCCAGAGCTGGTGCTGATGCTGACACAAGGTCTCTGGGCTGTCTGGAGCTCTGTACAAATCTCCAAGGGTAAGAGTAGCCTCATGAGATGGCAACCACCACATTTAGGACCAAAGAAGATAAGCTTATTAGGAAAGCCTGAGGCACAAGGACCCCCTGGCAGCAGTGGCTTGGCAAATCAGAGCTGCCATGTGCGTGGCCAGCACTCAGTTTTGATCAGTGTATCAGCTCCTGATGTTTCTGTCCCAGTTTCTTCCAAGTGACATAAACTCTGCCAGCAAAAGTCTCATTCAGTATGCACCAAATCGTTCAACACTTGAAATATTCCTTAACATCAGTCAGTGTTCTCAGAATTTTGTGAAGAGAGATTTCCCAAGTGGTCAGAGCAGATGTCAGATGTTCTGCTTCTAGCATCTTCCCAGTTTCACCCTTCCTCAAAACAGAGGGATACACTGAGATATTTCTTAAGTTGCAATTCATAAGAGAGGGGAATTACTTTGCTGCATTTCTGCAGCCAGAATGTTTTTCTGTGAAGCTATAGTATGAAATCAGTTTTTAATTTAAAAAGGGTTATACTTTAGAAATGAGAAAGCCTGAGTTCTGAACCTGAAGCAGTCAATGGTGCATGGACTTTTTTATTCTCCTTACTCAGGCTCTCCATGCTATCTTGTGGGTATCCTGTTGATCTGGGTCTGAAAACAAGTTGTGTGGTCAGAAATTAAGGTGAGATGCATCACCAAGGAAAAAAGAATCTTGGCTAATTTATATAAGCAGAACTTATTATAGGCTTTTCTAACATTAGCTTTAAACAAAAGCTCTGAATTAAAATTTAGAGCACAATTTGATTATTTAAAGGGATTAAAAAAAGGAAAAGAAAAGAAAAGAAAAGAAATTGCCCAAGGAAATATCCTGTGTCTATAAAAAGCCCCATTACTGCAGAGTGCACCTCTTGTTGTGACAGGTCCGCTTCCTTTGTCACAGGTGAGGAGCAATGCCTTTGGCATGGACATTCCTCGTCTCCTCATCTGTTCTGGAGGCTGGGACACTCTGTATCACTCCAATTGGGCCCTCTCCCTCTGGCTCTGTGCACCATCTCCTTCCTTCCCCTGCACACTGGGCTCTCAGTAGTAGCCAGCAATGAGAAATTTCTTATCCAGCCTGAATTAATGCACTCTGAGTCAAGTGTGCCACACTCAGCCCGGCCATGCTGCCATTATTGTATGTGTGCCAGGACCAAGCAATTCAGGTACAACCTTAGAAAGAAGGATGGAGAGGAACAGGGACATAGTGCAAGGAATGTGGACAGCAAAGAGCTTAAGAGACAGAGAACTGGTAGCAAAACATACAAATGTCCGCCACTGAAGAGGCATCCCCTTGAGAGGCACTTTGCTCTGTCACACAGTGTACCTTTGCAGCTGCAGTTTAGTCCCAAATGGTGGATGAAACTGTTAAGAAACTTGAGGCCATTCCAAGATTTCAGAGCAGCTTTGTAAATGTAGAAAAGCCTTTGTTTGACCTTTCCCTGTAATCCCATGAGTGAAGCATTGTTTAATCAAAAATAATCATATCACTATTTTGTGAATAGTTACAATAATAATAATAATAATAATTGCTATGTCATTTCTTTTTCACAATTTTTATACCAGCAGTCATTTACCAAAAATAGCTGAGGTGTTTACATAATTGAGAGTTCTTAAAAAGATATTGTCTACATTGTCCTGATCCATTCAAATTTTGAATAAATCCTGCGCCAGAGAAAGCTACGGGATATTTGAAGTTGTTTTTAGGGGTAAAAAGAGATGAATCTCACTGGCCTTGGAGAAGCCAAGATTTTTCAAAGGCAAGTTCAGTCTGTTTACTTAATTTTTTGGGTTAGGAGTCTGCCTCTTCTGGGATGGAGTGGCGAGTATTTTGAAACCCAAACCAATGGAGCCAGGACACAGAGATGACTCAGTTCTGAAGCCAAACTCTTTGCCTGAGAGGTGAAGAGCTGGCCGGGTTCGGGACATTCTGAAGGTCAGTTTTCCTGCTCCATGAGGAACAGGCAGTGAGTTTGTTGCTGGATGTGTGGGCTGATTTTGTACTGACCATCAGAGCAGTTTAGGGTGGTTTAGGCAGAAAAGGATGCAGCTCCCTGGGCAGCAATGTCAGCCCTGAGCACAGCATGCAGGGGCTGCATCTCGGGCTGGAGCACAGTCTGCCACAACTGTAGTTTTGCCACCTTAAAACACCCACCGTTTGTCTGGGATCATGCCAAAACCCCAGCTCTGTTGGTTCTGGCTGTTAGACTCCACATTTTGTGTGCCACTTCCTTGGGATACCTCCTCCTTATTGCTGGGACAGAGATGCAGAAGAAAAACCATGTTGTGCTTGACCATTTCTAATACTCTTTAAGCTATTGCTTAAAACGGTTGGGATAGATTGGCTTTTGTTCTGACCTACCTATGACAGTTTTGTGGTCTTATCATCACTGGTTATTTATGCTGCTCTTTTGTATAATAATATCCAAAATAATCTTGTTTTACAGTGTTTCATCTTTCTGGGTATTTGGAGAACACATGCATGTACTTAGTGAGGTGACGGGCTGATTTAGTTTCTCAGTAACTTGAAAATAAAGTATGTCTCTTAAAAACCATGAAAGATTTGAAGAGCCCAAACGCTACATTCAAAAATGACAAAACACTCTGAAATTTGTTTTAACAGTTTGGATGCACTAATACATTCCTTTTATCTCTCCTAAACTTCTTGGCTAGCTAAAAAGATTCCTATCCAGATTGTCTCTAACAGATTCATCCTACACATGGGTTGCACAACTAAAACCAATTTTAATTGTTCATTCTTAGGCTTTCAGTGGTATTATCAAATTCTGGATTGATTGTTGTTTTCTAACCTAAATTACACTGTCATTTTAAGTGCACAGAGGGGCCTTAAAAATAATTTGAGCTTGTATCCTGCCAGAAGCTGCATCTGGATTCCTGGAGGATGAGGGAAGCTTTGAATCAAACATCTGGCAAGTTTGCTAGATAGAGAAAGGCCAGCACAGTACTCTCAACCTGTGCAGTTATCAATGGGAACTCTTGGCTGCTGTGCAGAGTTGCTCATCCTTTCAGTTTCATTGGGAATCTTGTCCAAGGTCTTGCTTAACACCTGAGCTGATGATTCCTAGCTGTCCTGAGAAAAAGCTGTGCTTGGGGGGTGAAGGGATGGATTTCTTGGTGGTGGTGGTTACTTTTTAAACTGTTTTCTGTAGAGGGACTCAAGAAGATAAACAAGCAAAAAAAACTGCTAAAAACATCAAGTGAAGGACCCCCAAGGTGTGCAGTATCCCTTTGCCTGCTGCAAGCTGCCTTCCTCAGCACTTTACACCAGTGGGATCCCACTCTTATGGTACTACATTCCTATAGGGACAGGTTAATCCTTGCAGTTTTAGGGTTCAAAGAACAGCTTTGAAGACCACATCCCTCTCTATCTCCCTTATTGGACCTCCTTGATGTGACATACAGAATGACCTGACTTTGGTGCCAGGAAACACAGTGATGGCATCATCCTGAGTGTCCCACTGGAAATGCTGTGTTTGTTGCTCTGGTGTTTTTCAAGCAGTTTTGTGGTGCAGAGTCCTTGCTGGCACTACAGGTTCCTCATGTCTCCCCATCCCCTGGTGCTTGTCCCTGAACTGCTCTGCCTGCACAGCAGCAGCTCCAGGCTGACACCAAGAGCATCCTCAAGCAAGCTTGTACTTCCAGCCTCCCCCACAAGTGCTGGTTGTTTGTAACCAGACTGTTTGCAGGGAGCAATAGCAAAAAGTCACTGGTGGCCACAGAGTCCCAAAGCCTTGTGAATTTTCCCCTAAATGATTTATGTTTGATTATACCCTTCATATCTCAGTCCTGAAGTGAACACTGTGAGGCAACTGAGTTCATTTCAATTATTAGCATAAGGGTGAATATTATCTTGCAGGAGCATCAAGGTTACTTCTTTTTTGTGTGTGTGCCTTTAGCACACTTTATGCTAATGCCAGAAAGTATCTTGGAAGCTGGGTAAACTTGGTGCTCTTCGTGTCACCAAACCTAATACGAAGGAGTATTCTCCCTGAACTCCAAAAAGCAGAAGAGTCTATTTAATTCATTAGTTTTTATCATTAGAAGCAAAGTAAACTTCAAATTTTTGATGTCAGAAGTTGGATCTGAAATATTTTCCAAGCTTAAGAAATCATTTTGATGTCTAGAAATAGGAAGAAAAATAGCTTGTGTCCAGTGATGCTTATTTATAAAGACTTTAAAAGCGGGGGAAAAGAAGAAACAAAGTAGTTTTTGTGACCTGAGCCTTTGGCACCCATCCAAACCCATTTCCATGCTGAGTCTGTCCATTATACACTTTGTCATATCTTTTATATAATCCCACTGTCTCTGCTCTTAATCTTAAAAAAATAGCCCTTTGTTTTGTATATGACTCTGGAGGATAAGGAATAGGAGACTGTCGGCAGTGTTGTCAAACCTGGGTGGGCATTTTAATGTGTCTTATGCATTTTTTTTATTGTGTAAGGGCATTTGCTCCATGTGCGTGAGTCTGTTGGGTGTCCATTGTTTATATCCTCTGCTGGTGTTATCTCCAAATTCCTCCCTTTCTCCAAGGGAGTAGATTTCCCCACAACAGCTTCTCTTCCAGGCTCAGAAAAGCTGTCTTTGTGGGGCCACGGGCAAGGCAGCTCTGCTCGTGGGCTGCCGGAGGCGTGAGTGCTCCTGCAGGGAGAAAGCCTGTACTAAGATTTTTTTTTTTCCTCAAGAAATAATAGGAAAATTACAATACTTCAGGAGGCAGGGGGATGCCTGGCTGCTCTGCCAAGGGCAGACGGTGCACGCCAGGATGTGCAATTGGGAACTGAGTCTCTGAACAGACTGAAATCTGCAGCCTCCATTTCCACTATGATTTTAACCCATAGTTTGTGAGTTTCCCTGTTTTCTGTAAAGGAGAACTTTGGTTGCAGACACTGTGTGCAGCTGTTTATTGCTTTGTGTTGATGCAATTGGTGATGTCAAGTCCCAGTCCATATCTTTGCATCTCTAGGGAGAGCCAGACACATTCAGCTGTCAAAATATCACGTTCTGGTGAGAAAGGAAAGGAAGACAACTTAAAGTCTTGAATTTGCTGAAACTGTTTGTCACCTATCCCCTCCATTTCAGCTCATGGCCTGAACAGCCTCCCTATGCTCCCTGTGTTGCTGAAAAAAATGCAGGACCTTAGACACTCTGTTATTTTAAGCTTAAAACAACATTAAATTCACCCACATTATGCAACTAAGAGCTGTATTTCGTAGCTTAGTGAGCTTATATATCATTAACGTTTTTTCAGCTAACTACATTATTCTTTTTTTTGCCTAATGTCTGTAGTTCCAGGGTTATGACTGCTGATACTCCATAACATGTCGTAGGAAATATTTGGAATTGTGGTTGGATTGTTATGGAAATGATAAAAAGACGGGTTACTCTGTGTCAGCATCTGTCCAGAAAAGCAAGAGGTATCGGTTTGTTGCCTGCAAGTCTCTTGTCAGCTCATTATATATATATATTTTTTTTACATAATTTATTCTGTGTTTTTTTCCCCAGTAACACTATTGTCATTGTGCCAGCTGAAAATATTTAATACCTGCAGATGCAGCTGGTCCCTGGGATCATTGTTGGGCCTTTGTTTAACAACCTGCCTGTAACTTGGTCATGCAGTGCCACCATTTTGGTCCTATGTCTCTGTTTTTTCCCAGGGATGCCTGTTAGAGGATGGTTTGCTTTTTACAAGCCAGCTGATGGAACAAAACAGAACTGCAAGCCATTGCCTGAGTATATGTAAATATTGAGACTTAAGCCACAAGAAAGGGAATCTTTGCAAGCTGCAGCATGGAGGGTCTCTGCGTTTCACCCCATGAGGGCAGCTGAGGTGACACCACTGAGAGTGGGCAAAACCTAGTGTGGGCATGGGCTTCAGCTGTGGGATCTGTAGGAATATGGTGTAGGGTAAAGATGTTTCCACTTGTTTAACTGGACCAGGGTCTTCGGTTCCCATGCACAGAAATTGCTTGTGCTTGTTTTTCGGTGGATCCTCCCCACTCCTGTGGGGATTGTGATTACTCAGGGGACTGGGGTGAGCAGGCTGCAGATGCTCCTAACAGGCCTGTGCAAGGACAATACTAAAAATCTCAGCACTTCTGGCATGTCCTGTCCACCAGACTGCAATGGCACAGCCTTAAGTGCTGCCTAAAACCACCAGTATCATTGGGTTAAGAGATGCTGATGGTCCTCCAGTCCCAATATGTCATCTTCATGAGTTTCCAGAGCCATTCTCCTCAATATTCTGCTGTAGTTTTCTGTAGTTTTCCTCCAGTTTTCAAACATTTTCAATTCAGGGACTTACAGAGCAGGAGACATTTTCTAGAAATTCAGTTATATTTAGTCAAAATTATAGATTACTCTTGTGTGACTTAATTCAATTTCCCCTTTGACTGAAGAAATTTTTATCATCCCTTGGCAAGTAGCTCCACTGTTCAAATAGCCATTGTGTGGGAAAAATTTGTGTTTATTTCATTTCTATCTGATTCTTACTAATTTCATCTGATGCCCAGTTTCCCACAATGTGCCAATGATTTGGCATCAGATACTACAGTGCAATCACAGTTTTTGAGACTTTTCAGCCTGGCAGGTTCCAGAATATTTTAGAGACACTTATTTGGTAAAAGTTACTCCATCACAAAAGTTTCTCCTATAAAGTCTCTGTTTCTAATCCCTTGTATTTCTTAAATCTGATTTCTGGGACAAACATCTCTTAAAATATATTTTCTGTTAAGTAAAAAGTTTTTCATTTCTAGTCAATTAGGAAAGAAATCATTGAGGAATGCACTTCCATTGAGATTTTCTGCAGAAGCAGAGAGGAATTGTGGTCAGATTCAGCATAGGCAGGTCTGCACCTACAAAGCCTGGGGCTGTTTCTGCTGGCACAGTGTTGGTTCACCACTGTTCTGGCTTCCCAAAACCTCCTCACCTGACAGGTATGGCATTGTTATGGGCTTGTGGCTGATTTCTAACCTTACTCTGGCCACTTTTAACCACTGAAGTGATGCATTTCTTTCCTACAGCTGGCCCTCCAGCCCTGTTGCTGGTTTCTGTGCAAGGGCGGTAACCTGTCATTAATCTTCAAAGGGCCTCACTTTGGGTTGTGTGTGTGCTTTGGGTTGATGTATGAAAGGTTGTACAGTGCCAACAGCCCAGCTCCAGGGACTGATTCCTGGCTCTGGGGCAGCACTGCCTTGTGGTCATGTCTGGAACCAGTTCCCTGCATTGGTTTAACCCTGCACATCCTAAGCAGGCACTTTCCAGAGATCCCAGGAAACTGTTTCACCACTCAGCTCATGCAAAAAGTTTATCCTCACCTCCCCTTTTTGCCCAAAACATGTCCAACAGATAACCTGCAGGTTGTTTGGTTCTCACCCCCACTGGTGGGTCTGAAATTCTTGAGGCCAAGGAGCAGCTCTTGTCACCCATCCTTAAGCTGGGTAAGTGTATCACCATGCTGGGGGCAGCTGAGAATGGGGGGACTTCTTCCCTTTGTCAGCTTCCCAAAGAGGTGGGAACTCACCAAACAAGCTGCTGGTCCAGCATCTGTCTGGGCTGAGTGTGTAATGACATCCCTGGGACAGATGGGGTTAGGAAAGAGGAGGAGAGCCTGCTGTTACCGCTCCAGAGATGTGTGCTTTGACACAGGCATTTTCCATAGGTGACTTATTTACACAGAACAGAGATCATGGGATTTACTGATAAACTGTAGGAAAAGGGAGAGGTGGTGAAATGAAGGTTTCTTATCTCTGCATGATGTGGCATGCAACCCAAGATATAAATTATAGTTTTCACCAAGTACTACTGAAAAGCCCAGTCTCAAAAAGCAGAGGTAAAGCCCGTGAAGCACACTAAGCAGCTGTGAGCTTTTTAACTAAACTCAGGATAAGTGGCTCCTCAGATAACTGCTTAGCTTGAGTATCTGTCAGCTGTGGATGTCATTTGGGTGGGAGACATTGGAAGCTGAGAAAAGGGCTTATTTCTGTACTTTCTGGGATGTCCTCTGGGTGGCTGTGAGGGGCTAGATGCTAATGAGTTCAGCAGCTGCTGGGAGTGATGTTTTCCCACTGACAGAACAGACGCTGTGTTACCAGGCTGGGTGTCTTTAAAATGAAGGCTGCCGATGATGGATACCAAAACTCCTCCAGTCTTTGTGGGCTTGTTTTTCTTTGTCCCTTCTAAGATTTAAACCAGCTATGCTCTTACCATCTCTTTTAATTTTGTATGGGTATTTGACATCACAGACATAAAATGATTTTTTTTTAAGCTCTTGGAAGCATCTCTTAAATTCTGGTAACTTCCAGTATTGACCTTGCCAGTGGGTTACTGTCCTAAGACACAGGCTTGTGTACCAGCAGGAATCTGCAGAGAAAATCTCAGAGTGGCCAGGTACCAAAGGTCTCTCTCTCACGTAGCATCCCCTCTTGTGATTACACAGGATAAATAACCCTCTGTAGACCAGGTTTTCTGAGAGGTTCAGAGTCAGGTTGAATTTTGGTTTACCCCAAACAAGAGTTAGGTTTTATTATTTCTAGAGATTCAAGCCTATTCCTAGAAAATTAATGCTACTATCTTTATCTTTCTTGAGGCAATGTAATATTTTCTTGGCTACGTAACTTATCCTCCTGTGCAGCGAACAGATGTTCTCACTGGATTCCTCACATCTCTGAGGTCTCTTTCCTGGATGTTTTACATTCAGTTAGAATTTATGAATGTGTAGAAGCTCCTTCTGGGATGTGTTGTGTTTCTTCCCAGCAAGTTTCCCAGGGCACTGGGATGTCGGCTTTCTGGTGTCTCCAGGATTTGTGTGAATGCAGTTTCCCAGATCACTTTGCCTGCCAAGGATCTTCCCACCTTATGCAGCTGATAATTAACTTGCATTAATTATTAATAGAAAAGGCTGGTCATTATCCTACTATTTTACTTAATGTTGGAAACTGCTAGCATTTTTATTCTGAATGTTTCTCTCTATTTTTTAACTTTTTGGCACATAACATAATGTCAAAAATGACACCGAATCATTAATTTTTTACATCATAGTGCATGTGACATAATGAGAGGTGGGGGTTTGCTGGTACTTAATCTTTCAGCTTCAATATGCCAGGTTTTTTTGCAGCCATAAATATATGGCTGTCCCTCTGGGTCAGTTTTAGGTTACTACACTTCACTTGAAGGTGCAGCATTTTAAAGTTGAGCATCTGCCATCTGCACTATGACAGGTCTGACATGCCTGCCCTGTTCCATGAGCAACAGCAAGTACAGCTAATCCATGCCATTCCTCATACACTTTTCCAGTTGAACATACGCAAACAATTTGAGCAGAAACTTCAGCTTGGCAGTATTTTGGTAATAGCTCTGTGCATGGGACAGAGCAGTCTTCTGCTGTGGGATTACCTCATGGGAGAAGTCCTTTGTTTCATTCCAGTTTGGCCTTAGAAATACATTTTGGTTTACTTGGTGAACTTCTAAAAATGAAGCTCGGACAAGTAGGGCAATGGCTTAGACAAATGAGTTATAACAGTTATAGTTGCTCCATGCAGCTTTTTCATTATCATAGCTATGGAATAAGAAAAAAAACCCCAACCATTTGTGTTTGTTTTGGTTTTATTTTCACCACATGCCCAGAGCTAATTCTTAAACCTACTAATTTAAAATAATTGTTAAGCTCATGTGTTTACAAATTTATCATTTTAGAGTGTAGGGGGTTGCCTATATTCCCTGACTGTTTTCTTTTCACCTCTCCTCACATTATCTTGACAAGAGTGTTAAGGAGATCGTTTATCTCCTCTAAAATATTAAGGAAAATTGGCAAAGGGAGACATAGGTTGCCTGTGCTGACTGCACACAGAGGATGTGCACTGGGCTGTCCCCCATCTCCCATCTTTTATTTCCCCTGCTTTTGCTGTGCTGGCCCACATCTATCAGATCATGAAAGCTCATGAGCTCATGAGCTTTAAAGCCATCATCTTGGCACCTTTTCAGGCTCAGACTTTGTATTTCAGCTCTCAAAACTCAGCACTTCTAAATCCCCGTTTGGAGTCAGATGTGCATGCTCAGTGCTGAGAAGATAGGATGCATCTGTGTCTTGTTCAGGAAAATGCTTCATTACATCTTTTAGAGAGGAGACTATTTGTATCAGGAGTGGGTCTTTCAATCATATTTGACCATCTTGAATACTTCTGGAGTTAACTGCAGCTGCTGGGTGTCATTAGGCATATTGCTTTGGGCTAATCCCAAAGGGATTTTGGTATTGCAGTGGTTGACTTCTAGGCACCCGGCTACCTAATGAATTCCAGATCCCAAAGTCAAACATCCAGAGACATCCAGGGAAAACAAAAGAACTGTATGAGGGAACTCCATGAAAGCCCATGAGATGGAGAGGCTGCCTGAGCAAGCCAGTGGCATATTTTATGTTAAGATGTTGCTCAGTGCTGCACGTCTGCCTGGAGCCTTTTCCTGCAGCTTCAGGATTCTTCAGGCACCTTTTTTTTAATGGGGAAAGTGGAAAGATACTTGTGATGAGCCCTGTTTGACAGTGAGAACGTCGACTCAAGTATTGGGAAGAAGGTGCCAGTGCCCTTCTGCTGTGTGTCCCTGGGGGTGAACTGCAGGGCTGCCAGCACCAGAATTGGTGTGGGACTTGCACATTTAATCCCCAAATGTATCTCAGCTTCAGTGGGAAGATTGGTCCAACTGCTTTTCAAAGAACTAGGCTGAGCAGGGAAAAAAAAGCCTCATGGAAGCTGGATATCAGCAAGTCAACATTTAGACACTTGGGCTGTGAAGCAGTTTTAGCGTGGCCATTCCCAGCGTAATACAGTCCGTCAGTTCACAAGGCTGAAATACCTCTGCAAATAAAAAGCAGCCATGCTGGCAAACACTCTTCAAAGGTAGCGAAATAATCCCTAAGGGGAGATCTGCTTTTGTGTGGAATTCCCCAGCAGACGGCTGGGAGATCTTAACAAACAAGGCCTTTTAAACTGCCATGTACTTTGAAGCCTGAGTGAGCATTCATTCATTCGGCACAAAAAGCAACAGTAAAGGTTGGGGGGGCGGGGGGTTGGAGGGGGAGAGGAGTGGAAGGGCTTAGTCAAGGTGAAAATGAAGTTGGGTCTTTCCCCAAAGCCACTGTGGGTAAAAATGAATTGCTTCACTGGAGGTAATAAAAGATATGTTATCCCACATTTAATAAAAAGCAACAGTGAAAATACAAAGGGCTCATTTCAGGCTTCAGTTATCTGATGTTTATTGCACACAGGCCTTTCTCCAGGACAGAGACCCAAGGAGTGTATTGCCCTTTGAAGTGTGGGCTGTGTGGCCACTTGCCCATTCGCTGTTTTATGGCTAAATCTCCTTGATATGACCCACTTTCATCTTTCCTGTGGTGGCAGGGGCCTCTGCAGAGGCAAGAGAGCAAGTAGGTTTCTGGATGTGCAAATTGGGCAAATTGGGCAGTGCTTCACCCTTGGAGAGTAGGTAAAAAGGAGGATGTGGCATGAAACAGAGGCTGGGCTCAGGGAGATGCAGGGCACACACACAGCTTTGAGCAGAATTCCTGTCAGAAGTGGCAGGACTGTGGGGACCACAGGCTTTGCAGTGAAAAGCGCTGAGCAGGACTATTGTGGTATGACTGTCTGTTCCCTTTGACAAGGAATAACACAAACTGGCCCTAATTTTTGCTTACCCTGCTAGTATTTTCAACTCTCATTAGAAACCATCGAGTTATCTCTAGTGGTTAGATCATGGTATTTGGAAAAACAAGTTTCTTGACAGTGCACTTCCTGCTAAATAAGATACTAAACTCTGTGTAAGAATCCCCACTAACATCAACAAACTTTGGACTGGGGCCATAGTCCACTTCCAGGCAGTAATAAACTCTGCACATTTTTTATATCAAAAGCAATTATTTTACAGATGAGATGCAATAAGCTGTCTGAGAAGTTTACCTTTGTAATGCCATATAGGCAAAAACATCAGTGGGCTTGAGTAACTGTCATTTTTAAGTTTTCTTGTATGAAACAGTAATGTGCTTTTAAACCTTATCTTACTTTTCCTCATGCTAAAGCTTTTTGCACCAGCCTCATGTTTGCCAGCAAGCCCAAAAATTTCCAGCAAATGGAGTGGATTAAGATAGTCTTTTTTCAAGGAATTGTGTTGTGAACATTCTTAAAATAACATCTTTCTTTCCTCAAAAAGTAGATTGGTGTGCTGTGATATCATTGTGCAGTCATGACTTTGGGAAACAAACTTATTTATATTAATAAAAAAATACTTCAGTTGAAAGCTCTGTCAAAACAATCTCCAGGAAAGTCATTGTTGTGGACTGGAAAGAATGCTACTTCACATGTGTTTAATTATTGGGGGAAAAAAATGAATCTTGCCTTGCATCACAAAAATCAATCTGCAATAACAGGAAATCCTGAGCCATTTATGTAGAGGTTCCTCTTTCATTGTAACTGGCAATTGGTTCCAGCTTCTAAAACCTGTCTAATTCTCAACTGCTACAAGAACACTGCCTCAGATGGATTATACACAGCAATGCTTTGATTGTGAGTCTGTTTTAATGCTGTAAATCAAAACCCCCAGCCAACAATGGAAATAACTTGTTGGTATGCTGGGATGTTCTGCTGCTTTTAGCTTATGGACACATATGCCAGTTGAAATACTGAAGTGTCCAAATCCATGAGCAAGAGGATGATTATTATCCTTCCTTCCTCAACCTGTCCATGCCCATGTTTATACAAGCAAAGGAACTAAAAGTGAGGTCTGGTTTGCTGTTGTTTCGGCTATCCCAGCACCCGGCATTCCCAGCTCTGGTGGAGGACACTTGTGCAACACAGAACAGGAGGAACAGCCCCTTTGCCAAAATGTTGTGACTTTTGGGGTAGAAAGACAGCAAAATGAGGATAAAAGATTTTGGGATAGTGCAAGGCTGTTGTTGGCATGTCACCAGTGAGCTCTTTCAAAGTTTTCCATGCACACAACAGCAAATGGATTGGCCAAGGGGCTACACAGCAGCTGCCACTTGCCAAATGTAAGACACAGGGATTTAAACCAAGACTGTGCAGGGTCTCCCTGCTAGTAAGTAACATCAGCCCTCTCATCAGCCCTCCCATCTCTGTTACTAATTACTCTGTTATTGGTTACTAATTGATGCAGTGTCTGTATGATACTTTTTTGTATCCTCCAGAGGTCATTTAAGTAGGAAGTACCTTCACCAGCTCTTGTTCGGTGTTCAGTGGTTGTTCTGCATACCACAGAAGTCTAACTGATGCATGTATCTTGGCATCAATGCTTCCAATCTTGACAGTGGATTTACTGTATTCTTTTTGCATTCTTCTGTATGTTCCTTGTTTTTCCCTTTCTGATCAGTTCTCTATAATGGGTGGGGGTTTCTCATCCTCTAATCTGTTTTTCTATCTGTCACAAACACACACATAGAATGCTTGCTTTAAAAAGCTCACAAAACTAAATTACTGGGATAAATTGGCATAGCATAAATCTTGCTCAGGTAATCGAACCTCTCAAACAGAGCACTTGATTCCTGCCCAAAAATTGGCAGGAGGCACCACTGCCTGGATGCCTGCAGTAGGATGAGGTGAGACCCCCCAATCTGCTGTGCTTCTCATTTCACACACTCCTTCTGGCCCTGCACCACTGCATGATCCATTGCCACCAATTATCTCAAAACTACTTCCTGCTGCCCTAAAAAATATACAGAAGACTCTCCTTCATGACCATTTCCACATTTTAAAGAGCAACATTTACTGACTATTTGTCAGTATCTTTCCTGAATTCAGCTTTGACTGCCTTGAGGAGCCTTTGGGACAACTAGATTCTCCATCCTGATGTTAATCAGCACGTTGAAGCACTCAAGTAGGGGCTATCAGCTGGCCTGTGCATCCTGGGGAAATCTCTAACTGTCCAAAATCCCCTCCTGGAGCCCCCTATATCACAATTATAACTTAAATCCCATAGATCTTAATCACCTGCTTTGCACCCTGTGGATTGAAAGGCAAGCTGTCTTCCAGAGTTAAGGAAGATGTCTAGCTGATTGCTAGCTGAAAATTAGAAGAGAAAGTAATGTCATCCCCACGGGTACTCAAAGTGGCTCCAGAGGAGGATGATCTCTGACTATTTTAAGATTCCTTATGAAAGGGCTGCACACTACAAACCATGTGCACTCTACTGTATGGTCTTCTACACTTCCTAAAATTCATGTTCTCTGTTAGCTGCCACTGTGGTTTTGAGGGATCATTTTCCAGGTTGTTACAAGACTCATGTATGGTTTCTTCTTCCTTTGCCTGACCCAAGTCCTCAATCTCAGTGTTTGCTATTCATTTCCTCTGACGATATTAGTCATGTATATTTAGAGAAGAGTATGACTGTCTCTTCTTTGTCTACCTGTGAAGGCATGCTCCTCATGCAAGGATTTCAGAGGAGCAATCTTCTGCTTACAGAGACAACTTCTCTTCCTACACTTTGCCAAGGAGTTAATAGTCTGTGTACAAATGCTGTCCTGCAACTCCAGCATCAGAATCCACCACCTCTCCAGGCAGATCAAACCATTGACTGGCACAGCTTGGAGAGTTAAACTGCAGCTGTAACGTGACCACAGCAGGGCTTGCCTGATGTCTTTATTCATCATTCAACTACTGAGCCTCCCTTCTGATATTTGGATTCTGAGCCTGTTTACCCAGGGATTTATTGGGATTTATCGGTTTATCTGCACTGTGAGTCACTGCCCTCTTTGGAAAGCAGACATGGGATGCTGTCCTGTGGCATTCTCAGAGCTGGGCAATGGGGTGGCTCCACACTGAGCTACATCAGCAGCTGGTGGCATTCAGCTTCTTAATGCTTTTTTAATGCAAATGTTCACAAAACTACTTCACCTCACGTCTCAAATTGCACACGTGGCATCTGTCTATACTTATCGTGTCCAAAGGCATGGGGTGACCTGGATGAAATTGTCCTTTCATGAGCTAGATTGAAAGCTGGAGACATGTTTTCATCATCACCAGTTACCTAGTTGATGTCCCTAATGGGTGGCATTTTGGGGGGGGTTAGTGTTACTGTTCTGCCACGTTTGAAAACCAAACCAATAGCATGAGCATGGAGAAAAATGACTGACTGCAGTGTGTAAATGAAGCACTGCTAGGTCAAAAATAACCCATGGAAACAGGACACTGTTATTTGCAGTGTATGTAAATGTAAATCACAGCAACCAATCTGGTCAAATCAGTGCTGGAGAATGCATGGATGGTTTCTCTGCTGAAATCAGTGGGCGAGCTCACGGGTAAATTACAGGCACTGAGAGTAGAAGGAAAACAGGCTCAAGCATTTTGCTTTGTAGGTAAAAAAAGAAATCTCATATTATTCTGATTATTCTGAATAAGATATCCATTTTTAAAAGCAATGATTTGACATTCAAGCATAAATTAATCTCTTAGCCATTGCCACCAAAGCTACCTGAGTTATTTGGCAGCACCACAAGCCTGGCTGTGGTTTGGCAGCACTTGTACATTCTCAGTCCTTTGGAGAGCAAGGCTTTGTCATTCATCCTGCTGGGAGCAAACCCAAGGGATCTAGGATTGGTTGAGCAGCACAAGTCAGGAGCAGCGGCTAATTGCATTAAAAGTTCACAAACAAATGTGTCAGAAAACAGGAAATAACAATACTTGGTGTGTATCTCCCGATTTAAGGGCTAAAATAAGAATTTTGAAACACTTTGTTTCATTTCTGTATAAGAAAACTTGGAATGCTCTTCAAATTATCTGGGATTTTTTTCTATTGAAAATGTCATCAAAGTTGACACAGTCATGGATAACACTTGAATTGTGATTAATCAGCATTTTTCCTGTACTGGATGGGTCTGCCTGGAGTTTTTGACCTAGCCAGTTCAAGTCAGAGAAAAGCCACTTAGGAGTGAGCTCCTGAGAAACAATTTAAAAACTGGGATTTCATTTTCAATGGGTGTACACATATACAGATTTATTTATGTGACACTGGAATCAGATTACATTGAAAATTCACAGAGCTGAATTAATTTGCTACATGTTATAGCACAGAATAAAATCTCACTTCTTTGTGAAGCACAATTACAGAAAATACTTCAAACAGCCCCATCCTCTCAGTTATTATCTGTGATATGACTGTGTAGGTACCATTTATTTGTGGTTATTATGAGTAATAACCATGTTGGGATCAAGTCAGAGACAACACAGTGGTTAGGGGAGACTCTGGAAGATGGCAGGAAGGAGTAATTTGGAATAAAACAAGTTGCACAGCATCACTGCAAAGCTGTTGTGGCAGGAGCCTGTGAAAGCATGCTGCCTGCCCTACAGAGCATAATCCAAGATCTCAGCGGCAGCAAAGTACTAATAATAATTTTCCTGGGAGCCTGGAACACATCATTGTTGTACATAAAGAAAAGAAAAGTAAATAAAATAGCTCCTATTGTAGCTATTTTAAAATTCTAAATCTGGAATGCTGCTTTACAAAAATACTCTCTTTTGGATTTTTGCCTGCTTATGAATTGATTCCAGCACTTTTCTAGTTGGTGCTGTTCAATCAAAATTGGTAAGGTAATACAGGTAATCCATTTCCTGCTGTAATTCCACTGGTAATAATTTAATTAAGTCAAAGATAGCTGTTTTAATCATTGCCTAGAAAATGAGGCATTAATAAGTCCCTGAATATCCTGCTGGATTGTGAGCTTCCACAGTTCATGTAAGAGGTTTTATTTTTCCTCTTTTTTAGTGGTAGTACATGTTTGGAAACAGTGGCACTGACACCTGTGTCAAAAATTCTTCAGATGAGATAGGGAAGTATATTAAAAATGTACCCTATAATCTTTGAAAACAAAGATTGTCCATGGCATCACTGGCCTGTTTCACACTTCTTTGAGGTGTATCTGAAATTCTGGATGGGTGGCAGCTAGAGGCACAATAAAGTAGCATTTTTGGCATGCTGACATGATTGAAACAGTCTGTGCGTTCACAAGAAGCGCAATCTTTTTTTATTTACTATTTTTCCTCTGTTATTTATAAAACATTGCAGCAACATAAATATCCTACAAGAAAAGCTTCTTGCATCCTGTTTAAATTAGTTATTTTGTTGTGTACAAGCCGTATTTCCTGGATACTCAAAACCGAATTTGCCGGCCAGATTTGCCCCAGTGCTTAGGGGAAGATTTACGCTGACAAATGCAGATAAATGCATGTCTCTTGAGTGCCTGCAGTGCTTGACCCTGAGCTGTAAAGCACCTTTGCTGGGGGTTCCTGCAGGGATGCTGCTAGATGGGACTTCTGATTGATGCTGCTGAATTTTACAAAGCTGAAGCATCTCCATCATAAGTGGTGCAGTAAAGCTGCCACGGAACACGCAATATTAAATGGATTACCAAAGAGCCTTCCTGCTGGCTGCGGTGCTCGCCTGCCTACCTCCTGGAAACCAGCACAAGAACATTTTTTTGCGAAGAGAAAAGAACAGAGTGTTTCCAGTGAAGTATCATAATTTGTCCCCTAAGGGTTCATTGAAGAATATTCTTTAGAGTAATTATTTTTCATTGGGATAAGAAAGGCTGTAGAATTTTAGATGTTGTGTGGGTTCTGGAAAAACCCCAGCTAGTGAACAAACTTTCTTTTCTCTTTGTGGTGAAAGCCTATTATTCACAGCAAAGAATTCAGCCTGACAAGAAGCTCAGATCTGACTTCCATTTTAATAGCCCTCCTCCTCCTGCCCTCTGCTCTAATCTGGCAGACTTTTGCATTTCTTGCAAAGGTTTTCATTTTACCACAAGCGTAATTTCGAGATGCAATAACATTGTTCTCTTTATTGGCTTGTTTTTGGTTGTTGCTTAGCTAACCTAGGCTGGTACTTCTGGTCTGTGATGTGACTCACACCGGAGGAATGCCCCGACTGAAGATTTGCCCCAGGCTAGCAGTGGCTTTCCAGCCTTGCCAGGTCAATGCAAGGTGGATTTGTGTCCCTTGCATCCCCTCTGCTGCCACCCTGGCGTGTCAGTACTTTGGCTTTCATGAATAGAGGACAACAGGAGAAAAATACCTCCAGTGCTAGAGGAACACCTAACCCTTTGAATCATCAAGTAAGGTAGAAATGAAGGTGAAAAGAGATGCATTTGTCTTGCGTTTCCATGGATGCAATCTAAGCCAAAGTGAAGTGGGCAACCTGGCAGCCTGGAATGCTGAGCATCCAAAGGGCAAGGGCAGGCGAGTGCCCCTGCCTTCCCACCTGCCCACAGCTCCCTGCCACTTCTCTCCCACCAGAGCAGCTTCGGGCTGCCTCCATCCTTGCACAAACACAGGCCCTTGCTGGTGTGTCACCCTCAATTATGGCCATGCAGCCCATGGTCTGCACTCATTAATCATTGTGGGGAGGAATGCTGGGGAGGCAGCTCCGCAGTTCTCTCTCTCTCTCATGTCCTTGCTGATACAAGGTCTTCTCACATTCTGGTATTAAAAACATGACTCCCTCTTTATCACTGTCTGCAGACAGGGCACAGCTGCAGCCAGCAGCACCAGCTGTCCTGAGGTTCAAACAGGCACAGCCTCTTGCTCCACATTGGTGGGTGCCGAGGACAACCCGAGTGGAGATGTGGTGTTTCCTACACCACAGCACTCATGGGCATCCCAGACAGTTGGACAGGCACAGAGGAGGATGAGGTGAAAGCTTCAAAGAAAATACAGGTTTCTGTGACTTAATAAAAACAAGCAGAGGTGAGCTTTGTGCAGGTCCCCAAAGATGGGTGAACACCAGTATGTCCCCTCCACCCCGCCAAGGATTGAGACACTCAGCTCCCTGCAAGATTAGGCCCTGGAGTTAGTAAACACAGACAATAAGTCCTGGGTTTCCCCCCCTTCCTCTAGTGTTTTCACTGCCAAGCCCAAACTTTATGTGTAACAGATGGAGCCAGTCTGCAAACTCATAGTGCCTGCTCATCTCCCAGGCTTGACCTTTGCATGTAGAAAATGGCAGGGAATTCATATGAGCTATTTTAGCAATTTCTGGCAGCTTGATTGATTTTTAAGTGCTGAAAAACATGTTTTGCATTTAAAGCAGAGTTCATTAGAATAGCTGGGGTTGCTAAGCATTGCAGTCATGTGTTTAAAAAGAAAACTAAAGAGAAACCTAATAGTATAGCTGGATTTCTGGGTTTGCCAGAGATCTGAGAAATATTAAATTAAATAATATTTCAGCACAGAGTTAACTACAGGAACTTATTAAAATTCACTTTGGAGTAGTGGCTGCGTTACTGAGCTTTTAAAGTAAAAAGAAACAGGGGTAGCTGTGACCTTGCAATATCATCAGTGTGAGAGGCTCCTGTCCTGTGATTTATGTTTCCTCTACTGTCCTACAGCATGAAGGGAAAGGAGATGGGGAGCAATGCCTGAAAACATTCTGTGTGCAAGTGTGTGAAGAAGAGAGGGAGGAAAAGGCACCCCCAAATCCTCAGCAATGTACCAGGAGGTACCCAGTGCTGCAGATTCCACACATGAGGGTTGCACAGGAAAGGAAAGCAGAGGTGGTGGATGGATGAGGTCATGCCAGAACATCTCTGCACAAGGTCAGCATCCCTAGAAGTGGTGTCTGCCCAGAGTAGAAGGTGGGGTGGAAGGTGAAATTCTCTTTTATCTTCCTTCTCCCCTCTCACAGAGAAGATCTAGAGGGTTTTTTACTGTATGACCCTTTGCTTCTTGGAATTCTGGAGAAGAGTATGTGGAAATAAAGCAAGGGCTGCAGAAGAAAAAGCTTGAGGAGAGTGGGAGCTCATCTTCCAGCCCTTTCTGGTGCAAAAAAATATTTTAGGCTGTTTTCTCAGGTGATACCTGGCTTAGGACTTCAGTTTGCATTTACTGTAGTAGGGAACAGCCACAGCTAGACCCAGAGTCAGAGGGAAGCAGGCTTCAAACATAGAGCAGGGCAAAAACTGAAAAAGCAGCCTCTTGTGACCACAAACCTCTACAAAGTAAGTGGAGATTTTGGCTGGGGTTTTCTGTGTCTTAATCCCCTACACTTCAGCTCACTACCTGACAAAGAAAGGAGGAAACTCTCCACTAATTTCATAGAACCTGCTTATTTTTGTGTGTATATAGAAGAGTGTGAGCCTAGCTCAATATATAGCATTTCCTATATAAAATGAAATGTTAGAAAACAGCTCTTGGGCAGCACATTCATCTTTTTGAACTGATACAATCCCGATTCTGACTCAGCAGTCATGTTTTGACTTTTGTGCTCAATTCAGGGATTTTAACCCTGTAATCTTTTCTCTTGACTGCAGTTGCTGATCTCCAATCTGAATCCTATTAAATGGTTTTTGGAAATGTATGCATGCTAGTAAATTTTCTTTATCTTTCACAGCAATAATACTTTCAAAAAATGCCATAGCACAGATAAGCACGTGCTGCACATGAATCTGTCCTTAGCTGACATGTGGGTTTGAAGTGTTTTCTTAGCCCCTTGGTAAGATCATTTCCAGTGTTTCCTTTGCATCTCTTTGTGCTTGCATCAGTCCAGAATTTATTGCGAAAGGTGAAATGTCTTTTCCAAAAATACAAAATCACAGATCTCCAGGCAAATGCTACAGAGAAATCTGCAAGTTCCATGCAGATCATAAAACTGAAGAAGTGAATGAATCATTTGAGCTCAGTGAATGGATTTTCTGATCACTCCTGGGGTTCTTACCTGCACTGGGTTATTTCTTGTGAGTTCTTCCCATCTCCTTTCTGATGTTATTGCCAGAAATGTCCAGCAGTGAGGCAGCTGCCTGCCTGAGCACCCAGCAGCTACTGGCAGCACTTTTTCCTCCCTCTTTCCTGCTGCAGATCAATCCTGTCTTGTTTGTCCTGGTTCTGTCTGAGCTTTACATTCATCTTGCGGGGCAGATAGAAAAATCTTGCAAGATATTTTCAACTTTGAGAAAAAAAAAACAGCAGGTCCTGTCCTGTGCAGCACTTTCAGCATACATTGTGTTGTGGATGCCACCTTGTCTCCTGCAAGCTGCTAGGATCTCTAAAGATGCTCTAACCCTTTGGAAGAGGAGAAATAATAAACACCACCTGCAACTAGAAACATGCTGGTTGTGGCACATCTGCTACCTGTGGGGTTCACATTTTTTATCTATTTTTTCATCTGCACAGGCTCAGATCATCCCTGTTTTATTTGGCTGCTGTGCTATCACAGAACTGTGCTTCTCACCAGCATTCCCCCAGCCCTGCTCCTCTTTTATGTCTAATGCTTTTGTGCTTCTCTGCTGATATTTATGTGGGACAGAATGCTCTTAGGAGAGGCCTACCAAGATTTATATCCTATCATCTAAAGCACATTTTTTGGAAATAACAGCATAATTAACAAAGGAAACAACTCCCTTCTGCAACAAGCCAGCTTGTCATGATGGTTAGTACAGTGACTAGCAGCCACTGGTGAAATTTCAGCTCTTGAAAAATGACTGCTATATTTTTGATGTAGGGAAAGCTTGGCATGTGCCTCCACTCAATCATCAGAAATATGTTGGGGCATAACAGTGCTTAGCTAGAAAAGGGTGTCAGTACAGCCATTAGTTCCTTGAGTAATTTGCTTTTGGATGATGCTTTAAGGATTATTTCTTGATTTTGTTTCCTGAGTGTGATGCTGCTAAAAATATCAGCAGTTTTCTTGGAATTTGCAGTGTGTTGAGTTCTCAAGTGAAAGCTGAAAGTTGCAAATTACTTGGGAAAAACAGCAGTACCTTGGGGATCTGAGCTGACTGGGATCTGGGGCTGGGCAAGCACTGACTGCAGTGGTTTTTCAGGCACTTTAATGTGAGCATTTGCCACAGAAGTTCTGGCCAGAGAGAATGCTGTGAATTGCAGGCACCACTGCCTCTGTCTGCACCACAGTGCTCAGCAGTGTGTGTTTACTGACTTGCTGGGCTGTTTTGTTTCCCCACGTACCAGGACCAGCCACTGTGGCTGTCAGGAGACGATGGCTGTGTTTGAGGGTAAGGACTTGGTGCAAGCGCCTGCTCCTTTTGCTTGTGGTGACCTGAGTAGGGGAGGTCCTGCTGATGTGAGGGCTTTGCAGTGAGCCCTTTCATCATTCCCACCATGTGAAGACCCGTGAGAATCGTGTTACAAGGCTATGCAATAGTATGCTTAGCTGTGTGAGTACAAGAGTGTCTGTCTCCAGAGTTTTCCCAAAGAGAACAAGGGCTTGCCTGTTTTCTTACACATTTAACTGTGCCTCTGACTGAATGTCCTGTGTCAGTGCACACTGTTGCCTCCTTTTCAGAGCTGATGATAAAGGCCTTCCAACCCAGACCTTGGTTTTGTTCTTTAGAAGCTGTCTCTTATTCCCTGTTGGCATTACTCAGTGTAGCAAAGCCACTACCCCATAAAGTTTTTTTATTTGCGTTGCCACTCCTGGCTGGTTTTTAGACTTTCTGCCAACCCCTGCATTTCCACAACTGCCATGTCAGAGGCAGATGGGGGTTTGGAGGAGCTCAGCCACATTCCAATGACCAGAATGGAGGTGCAGAAGCCCCTGGGTAGAATCTCAACTCTGCAGCTCCAAGGCATTAAGGGCCATGTTATTAAGCCTTGTTGCTTAGAAGTGCTGGCTTATCCATCTGCATCTGTCCGAGTGCACATGTGCAGCACATGTTGGCCCCTGTGAGCAACATCTTGCACAGTCCTTCAGAGCAAATCCAAACCTAACCCATGATTCAGCTGGGATGAAGTACAAACTTAAGTCCAGGCTTTGCATGGAACATCCACTGGTAGAATAAATACTGCAACAGCCTCCTCAATCCACACTTACTTAGCACCTATAGGTTGAATTGTGAAATGTGGAGAATCCCATCACATACTTCACATGTTTCCTGTTGACAATGAAGCCATGGAAGCAAGCTGGTATCTATCCCCACTGTGTCAAGGTTTCATTCCAGGAAAATCATTTGGGTTGTTGTGTAAACTTCACTGAGCTGATGTGTAACCTTTTGTCCAGCTGTGCTAGGGACATGTAATGCAGCTGGGGGAGGCCTCCCTGCACTTCAGAGCACTCTCCAGGTCAGGTATGATCCAGGAATGCAGTTGTAATCCTCGTTTGGTTAGAGACCATTTAGCTTGCTGTGTGACACTGTAATTACTGCTCCTTTCAGAAGAGAGAGATTATGGCCATGTGGTTTTTCTTTCAGATTTGTGTCTTGGTTTCCATTTACAAGTGGTTCTTGTAAACAGTCTCCCTGCTTCCTTTTTGCTGGAAAGCTTCTTGTCATAACACTCAGGGGGCTGCTTTATCTTGCTTTCAAACTAGTCCAGGTAACTGGGTAGGCTGAGAGTAAGCTGCTCTTCATCAGCATTCCTGCTTGAAGCAAGAGCTTCAAAGCTTAAGACCAAAGGAAATGCCCTCAAGTTGCACCAGGGGAGGATACTAGGAAAAATTACTAGTTTGGATACTAGGAAAAATTTCTTCAACAAAAGAGTTGTCAAGTACTGGAACAGGCTGTCCAGGAAAGTGGTGTAGCCATCATTCCAGGAGGCATTTAAAAGATAGGTGGATGTGGCACTCCAGGACAGGTCTGGTGGTGGGTTTGGCAGTGCTGGGTTAATATTTGGACTCAACGGCCTGAGAGAGTGTTTTTGTATGAGCTTAGATAAAATGTTGGCAGGTGACAGCATAAAAGCAGCACAAGGCAGGATTAATGCCATGCCTACCAACCATCTGCAGCTGGCAGTGTCTCTGCCTGTCTGTGACAGTGGAGACAGGCAAGCTTGTGCCTGTGGTGCTTACCTAGCCCTAGCCCTTCCTCATGGATTTGTCTGAGTCCTGTGTGAACCTTCTTAATCCTCTAGCCTCCAACTCACCCCAAATATTGCAGCTTAGTGTTGCATGAAAAAGTACTTGTTATCTGGTTTATTTAATTCTGCTGCCTCATCATTTCCTTAGGTTATCTTTGGACTTTATGAAGTGAGACATGGCACAGCAGTGCTCCTTATCTGCCTGCTCCCCATCATTTCAGAGTTTTAGCCCATTGTTCCACCTCCCTTCCACCGCCTCTTTTTTTTTTTTAAACACTTGCATTATTTACAAATTTTCTTTGCAGAGTTCCATACTTTTGAACATTCCTGTCCTTTTTCTCCAGATACCTGAAGTTCTCTCCCTCTCTCCAGGATCTGCCTCTATGGGTGTCCTCTGGTGAGCTCTCTGGGAGCTGGGCATGCAACTCACCTTATGTTTACAATTGCCTTCAGGAGTTTTGTCCCAGTCCTGTAGATTCAGGGAGCACCTTTCACCTGCCTGCAAGCTGGTGGGTTACAGACCATCAACCCCACAGTCTGTTTAGGGGCTGCAGTGCAGGGAGAGCTGCTGGAGCCTCAGTTTCCTGAGTGATGCTCTGTCCAGAACATGCAGCATCCAAGAGGCAAGGAAGGGGTATCAAGGATTAGCCCATCTCCTTGGGTATCCCAGTGCAAAGGCTCTCTGTGCTGGCTGGGAGTAAACTGCTGGCTCCAGATGTGTTGGCGGCAAGGGAAGCAGGTTTCTGCAAGGAGGGAGCAGCCCTGGGGTGTCACCCCAGCCACAGGGCTGCCTCATTGTTGACCAGCTTTCATAAGACAGTGTCATGCCTTTCTAGGTACTTTGGAAATGCTAAAGCAAATAAAGCATGTTATTGCCTTTTGGGGCCCCTGCAGTCTTGCAACAGGGAGATACTGAATTTCTCTACATATCAAAACCTGCCTTTTCAGTTCATCCTGCGTGTGTTTTCTGGCTTTCAGTGCAATAGGAAACTTAAATGTTGCCATTTTTTAATATTATTTCCCCCATGCCAGACCTTATTTCCTCACTTTCCTTTCTGCCTGCTGGCCTGCAGGAACAAATCCAGGTAGGCTGAGGTGGGGAAGGCAGATGGAGCCATGCAGCATGTTCTTGGTGCAGTTGCAAAGCCCTCCCTGCACGTCCAGAGCACATTGGCTAACCCAGGCTCTTCAGATGCAGTGGAATTCTGGCGGTGATTCCTCATCCATGTAAATAGCTCAGATTTTTGTACACCCTGCTGCATCCAGGGCAGGCAGGTCTCCAGGGCACCGTGTGTACAGTGCAGCCCAGCACCACAGTGATGGTTTTTTTTTAAACACACTGACAATCCCATTGTTCTACATAAGGGTATTGGCCATGTCTATGGGCTTTCATGTGAAATGGTGCCATTCTCTCTCCTTCCTTCTCTGAACTAGACATACGTGCATCAAAATCTGTTTGCTGAGTGAGAAGTCCTTATCGTTTCCAGAGATGATCCTCAGTACATTGCCAGCTCATGCATTTGTTCTCTTCTCCTGTGTTTCTAAGTAGCAAAGAATGTATAAGTAAATAATGATTTTGGGGGGGCGGGGGGGTGGGGATTGGTAATGGAAAAAATAACTTGAATAAGATTTGATTAAAAAAACCCACTGTTCTGATTCAAACTCATGGGTTACAAGCATTTCCTGCAGGCCAGTGGGAACTGGAAAACTGTCTTTGTGGGTCTTTGAAATCTTAGACATTTCAAAAGTGAGACAATCTCTGTGCCTGTTAGAAAGACATTAGACAGCAATTAAGCTGTATTTTATCAAACAGCTCTTTTAGGTAGTACAACCAGCAGAACAAAATCCAGGCACCAGCTTACAGATAGGTCACAGCACGAGTGTTATTTCTTTTAATCTGCCATGGCTTTGCATAGGTTAATACATTTTTAACTTGTTGATTTTGAACCCATACAGGGATTACTGTGATCTCTTAATAAGCCGTGTTGACTAGAGGAGATTAGCCCCTGCTATTAGAAGTTGAGCTAAATCTCTGGTGAAGGCAACAAGCTGAACCAAAAACCTGTGCCACTGACAAAGTCTGTGGCTAACTCCCTAACTGGCAAAATGCTTCATCTTGCTGGACTCAAAGCAGACCTGCTCTGAGAAGGGGTGTTTATCAGTCCTGTTTTCCCCTCACTGGTTGAATGACGGAGTACAGCTGCCGGGTCCAGGGCTCCTGGTGTGCTGGGATTGGGGGGGTCGAGCTGGGCAACCCTGGGTGTGAGCCCCCAGCAGCTGGGCAAGCTGCTCTCTTGGTCCAGAGCCCTTGGTCCATGCAGATGAAGAGGCTGTGAGCATTGCTGGGTGCTCCTACCTGAGCTCTGAACTCGCTGAGCCTGGCTGGACCTGCCATCATCACAGGGGTAAGACTGAACCAGAGACAAAGAGATCCAAAGGCTGAACTGCACTGCAAAGAAACACTGAACAGTGCAAACTGGGCTTCCCCCAAAACACTCATACTTGGGGGCTTGGAGCTTTTTGCCTTTGTGAAGCAGTTGGTCAAGTCTGATCTGCAAACACCACTTTTTGCTGAGAACTGGAACAATTTGGCCCTCAGGTCTATCTTCTATTTTTCTGAGAACTGGTTATTTCCTGAAAGAGTATTGTAGTTAGGTTTTTCCCCTGCCCTCCCCCAGGGAATGGTTTGTCACCTCAATAAAAAAGAAGAAATTCCCCAGCTCAAAGCCCAGGAGTCCTTGAGGCCAAAGGAAGAGTCATGGGTTTGCTGTAGCTCTTGAGCCTGGAGGATGCACTCGCAGATCCGCTGGGTCCAGCCTGGTGCTTCCAGTCATACTTAGTTGCTAATTAGCTCCTCCAGATCTTTCTCTGGGAATCACGATAATGAACATAAAGAACTGTTTATTCTAAATGAGACTTCCCAAGGGTAATAGCCTCCTCAGTGGCTGTAGAAATGGAAGGCAAGCCTGAGGAAACACCAGGGTGCTGTGGTTTTTGGCAGCAGTTGATAAACATTTCTTTGTGGATGGAGCAGAGCATGTAATTTACTGCCCAGCTCTAATAAGAGCAGATTTGGCCATTTTGCTGTTCTTTTCCATTGCTGTCAAAATGCAACAGCTAAATCTCAGTGAGAAACTGAGCAGTTGACGTTTTTGTAGGTAGCAGCATAAAACTTACTGGACTCTCTGTGGAAAGTGAATTCATCATTTTTATAAGATCTCGTATGTTCTCTTAACTGCTTTATCACTCATGGAGGGCCAGACCAGACCTGCCCATCCTTCTGTAGAAGACAGTTGTGGTGGGATCAGACAACACCTAAACAGTTGTTGAGCTTTCAAGGGCAGGAGGCTTCAGCTGGACTTTGTGCTGGTTTTGCATTGCACAGGTGACAAAAAAGGGAATGATCTCAAATCATAAGTTTGCTCCTCAAGCAAAACTATCAGCCATCTTTTTTCAATCCTCAGCAGCACCAAAGATCATCCCCTAGCAGGAACTAATCAGAGTGGCTGCTTTACTGTCATTGTGGTGATGATGATAATAAAAGCAAAATAAAAGTCCTGTTGACCCTGTTTTATCCCCAAAGCCATAGAACAAGGAAATATATCAACACAGAGCAATGCCTGGGCAGAGTAATGGATTCAGGCAGCTGCCCCACTTCCAAGCCCATACTAGAACGTTCAAAACTGGCTTGGGCACCTTTGAACACTACTGCACTACACTGTGTGTGAACAGTGAATTGGATCTATGAAAATTCAGAGATTCGGGCTGTGTGCCAGTGAGGCCAGTACCCATGTCATCAGGGGGAGAACACAGGCAGTGAAGCAGTGCACTTCAGCAGGTCTCTGCAAGCCACCAGCACTCTCAAAGCCCAGAGCACTCTTCCTTAATTGACAATGAACAAAGGCAAAGGACAGGTCTTTGCATGGCGCTCCAAGAAGAGTTTACTGTCCCAAAGAGAATCCAGGGACAAAGATGACAACTGTGTTGGGGGGGGGGCACAGGGTTAAATCTGGGACAAAGGGGGCGGATCTGAGGGTCAAGGGCCAATGGGAGGAGGCAAAAGAGGTGCAGAGGAGGGGCAGCCAACAGTGAGAACAAATGGGGTAGCAGGGGTGGAGCACTGCAGCAAACCAGGACCAATGCGGATCAGGAGAAGGAAGAACATTCTAGGGCAGGTACATATATGGTAAATAGGGGCTGAACTGGGGTGGACAGGGGTGACATCAACTGTGTAAACCAACAGAACTCAATGGATTAACATATACCAACAAAGACCTATGGGAAGGAGGCACTCCTCACCATGACCTTGAGGGGTGTTTCTCTTTGCCTGCTCTTGCCCCTCCAGGCCAGAAGTATAGTAGTTTCCAGAGTGTTCCACAGTCTGTATTTGATCTGTCACAAGCTGTTGAAGCTGAGTAAGAATAGTTTGGATTCCTGTTTGTGGATAAAACAAAAGCACCTAGTTGCTTTTTCTAAGGGAATTGTTTTACGGATTCTGACTTAGGTATATGTCCATACTGAGCTAAAAGAATTCCAGGCATGACCACTGGAGTGCCAATTCCCACAATTTTCAGTTCAGCCTGTGTTTTGCAGTTGATCTCTCTTAGACGTCCACCTGTGCTCCTGGATGGTGCAGAGTCCCATCTCAGGGCTAGCACTGAGCTGCAGAGGCAGCCCATGATATCTCACTGTGGTGCTCTGACCCCATCTTCTGCAGGACTCCATCGTTCAAACATTCTGGCAGATGAAGTAGTAAAGTTGGGCATTGGCTGAAAAAGTACAGGGAGACAAGCATAATCCCTGATGGCTTCAAGCAGCACTGAAAGGGAGTTTAGTGTGCAGGGAACAGTAAGCAAATAAAGTCACCATTGCACATGACAGTGACCTTGGGAACATACAAAGGGGTTTGGCACTCACAGACTAAGTAAAGCCAGCGCTAACCACATGCCAGCACAATTTTCACTGGACTTCTGTGGTTCTCTGTTGTGATTCAGCATTTAATTACATGATTGTAGCCTGGAGTTTTTTTCCAGTTCCATTTCTGGAAGGGTTTCCTGAGAAGTCCAGATGCAATGATGTTTTAGTATTGCACTCTTCCTGGCTTACAAAACAGCTGAATCCACAGGGACAGTCAGAGGAGCTGCACAGCTGAGGGGGCGGCCCTTGTCTCCAGCTCTGCAAACAGAGTTCCCCTAAGAGCTCTTTCAAGGCTGACTCCTCTCTGGTAGAGCTCTGGGTTCACAATGCTTGGCTGTCAAACCACAGGCACACGCCCGGCCTCCCACAGTGGGTGATGCATCTGTGCATGGGGGTGCTTGGGGTTGAGGAGGTTCCTCAGTGGGGTCTCCCTACACCAGAAGGGATGGGCTGGAGACTGTCAGCAGAGTGAGCAAGGAGGCCACCTCCTCCTCTTGGTTTTGGTGCAAATTTCATCATTTCATGGCCTTCGACCCCCTTTCATAGGAGAGAAGCTCTGAAAGAGTTTAAAGAAATTATATAGCTCTGGTGAAAACTGGGGCATTAAAGCCCAGGTTTTCTCTGTTTACATGTTTCAAGCAAGGCACTGGGGTTAGGAGTTTTGACATGCCACTGCCAGACTGAGATGTTCTCCAGAAGCATCTGTCACACCCTGAGAAAGACATAGGCACCTGTACTTGGGCACATTTGTCCCCGTGCATGCCAACATGATGATTCTGATATGAAATTCAGCTACTTCACAGAAAATTGTGTACAGTTATAATAACAAATGGGACAGCTTTGATTTTCCTGCACTCACAATATGCTAATATGGAGAAATGTCCTGATCCTTGCATCCTGTCATAGCTGAAAATATTCAGTCAGAAATTATTGTTCTGGTAAGGGTTTGCATAAGGGTTAGGGATTCTGATCCATGACAGGCACATTTTGATGTCAATCTAGTGTAAGCACCAGTACTTTTCTTCTGTGAAAGGTAAAGAGTGGTGTTTATTTGGTAGCAAATGTAAGAAATTAGAATCATAAAATTATCGAAGTGGGAAGAGAAAGAAAAAATCTGAATAAGGAACTATGCATTTTCTTTATGGTGAACTTAGTTTCTATTTGCAGCATTCATACCATAGTAGTTAACATCATGGAAGTGAAAACATATTATTACTACTACCAGTACTAATTAAGAGTGTGGAAAGGTCTAAAAATCCAAGTCAGAGCAAAATATGTAACACAACACATTTCTAAATGAATGTGTACATTTAATTTTATGTGGGTGGTTTTGTGCCAGCAAACACTACACTACAAGTTCTGAGCAGAAGCTTCAAGTTCTGTGTGCCAACAGGAGAGTGTGATGCTGTTTTCAGGTTATGAACCCCCCCATGTATGATGGCAATCATTACTGCTGAGCACCAGGGCATTGGGTTTTGCTGGAACCATAAAGGAATTAACAGAATATGGCTTGGGGTTACCTAATGTCCTGGCACTGAATTGTTTCTCGGTGTCGTGCATTGCTTCAGGATCTCTGTGTTATGAAAGGCTGCACATTTTTCTTCTGCTTGCAATAGAATCTGAAACTTCATCTCTAATGAACTTAATGAACTATTCTGCTTAACATTCTGCCTTAACTTTCATTCAATTTTTATTATTGCACTTTAGGAGATTCATCCACAGAAGTGTCTTATGTGGGCAACAATAAAAAGCTCAAGTTAAATTTATTCTGAGTTATTATCTGCAATTGTGACAGATAATAGATACTGGATTTCTGTTAGTGTTGTGATTCATTTAAATGAAAACCATATGTCTGAAGTCTTGGAGATAAGTCAGACATCTGGCTGAGATTCCACATTTGGGAATGTAAATGATGCAGATGGTGAGATTGTAATACACTCTGTGCCCATCGGGTTGTAACACTGATGAACAAGCACTTCATTAGTAGAAAAGGTGGGAAAAAAATCCAAACTGGGATGAAATTTCTCAAGGAATGCACACAGTATTGATTTCACTTTGCTGCTTGCACTCATGGGTTTGGGGGAGTTTGCTTTACACCACGTGCCAAACCTTTATTCCAGATATATTAGAGTACGCCAGTTATATTAAAGTGCTTTCAAACAGCTTTACAGAACCAGATTGATATCTCAGCCTGTAAAAATGTTGGGTTTTCTTCCTTGGAGGGTCTCAGAAGTAAAAACCAACTTGTGAATAGAGTAGGAAAGAAAATAGCTAGTTTGTTTTATTCTGCATAAAATACTATCTCTACAAAAGTATTCTGGTGTGAACAGTGCACTCAAAGACAATGCACAAGTATTACATATAGATAAATTTGTGGTAATGTAGAAGCAGTATGAAGTGACACAAAATGTACATTCCAAGAGGAACAGAAACACAAAATGGATGTCCCAAGGTATGAATCTATACTATTATATTATAATATTATATTATGTCTATATATAATATTTTAATACTGATTTAGCCTCAGGTCTAAATTCATCATTATCTCTACAGGTTGGCATAGTCAGATGCCTTGGGTGTATAGTGTGTTTACCTGCTTTTTGGACACTACTTGCACTTTCCAGGAAGAATTAAATTTAACTCTTGGAGAGCCAAAGTTATTGTCACCCATAGTCTCACCAGTCATGATAAGCCAGTCAGAAAAAAATACACTGCTCTCTTATCTCCTACACTTCCTCAGCAGTCACTCTGTATTTGCTTATTTAAGTGCAACATCAGCTTGAAAATTTCTGGAAGTTGACATATGACTCTTGTCTATGGCTATGGTCATGATTTGTCCTGGGCCTTCTCTCAGCCATGACTGCTGTGACATGAAAGAGATGCTTAAATACTATATAGAAAATAAAGCATTAACAGAGATAGGCACATATTGTAGCAGTGTCAGGTTTATGGTGCCATTCCAGTGAGGGCTGTTCAGGTATGTTCCACAAGGACCATTCTTCCACATATTTCCTAGGTATGAGCAAGCATTACAGCAGCAAGATATTTATGCTGTAATACTTAAATGTACTACTGATAAAGAAAGAACGAGAAATGTGGCACTGAGCATTGTCAAGAAACAGCAGCCTGACCCAAACAACCAAAATTAGCCAACAAAAAAGTGACATTGTGAGAGAAATACCAAAAGCCCATGGCAGCATGATGGGGAGAGATGGGTTCCCACAGGCAAACAAGAACATGACCAGCAACAAGCACGTCTTAAAACTGACACCCAGCAGGATGTTTGCCCTCATTGTGGGTCACGGAAATAAGGCAGACAAAGCAAAGTCCCATGACTCGAAGAAAACAAACGTTTGCAAGTGAGTTGTAAAGATCTTGTAGTCACGGATGAAACCACTGAATGTCACAACTGGGCTGGTTGTCCAGGATGGTCTGCAGGGAGGGGAAACCTGGTGAAATGTGGCAAACAGAGGAGCCTACTCAATCTTCACATTTAAATTGCTCAATAACCCTGACTCTGTTCTCACACTGGTGTCAGGTTTTTTTCTTCTGAGCCCAAATGTTCGCCCATTTTGATGCTTCAAACACCAGACTCATTCCAGTGCTTGCAGCTCTGAATTGCTGCCTGGAACTGGAACTGCTGCACCAGTTCCAGCAGTCATCCCCAGTGTGCATTGGTTTTAGGAAAGGGTGTAATACAAATTCGGTGTGTGCCTGCATGCACCAGTATCTGAAAACATAACCCCATTTTAATGGGAGGTGTAATTAATACAAAGGGAATTGCACAATGCTGCTAGCCATCAAGCTTCCTCTCAGAATTCAGCGTGCTCAAGGCTCTCCATGCATCCATCACAAGTCATCCTCACCAGCTCAGGACCATATCTTCACTGCCCATCTGAGGATGGGAGGGCCAAGGTTTATGTTTGTGGCCTTTCCTCTTAGCTCCCTTGTGCATCCCAAAAGTTTTTGCCTTCAGCAAAAGTCTCTGCCCCAGCAGTAAGGTTTTACCCCACAGCAGGTCTGCTTTCCTTTGGCTCATTTCTACCATTTGCTCTCAGTGTTTCACATCTGTCCAGAGCAAAGTGCTTCACCTGCCTCAGGCTGCCCAGGTGTCTTGCCTGGTAACAGACCTCATCCCTATTTTTGAGGCAGTGGGTTAGAGGGGACTGGTGGGGGGGAGAATCTTTCAAGTGGAACATGGCTGTAAATATCAAGTATACAGAGTGAAATGGAGATGAGTTGTCTCAATAGCATTTCAGCATCCCATGAAAGCCTTGTGTTCAACCTTAGTAGGTTATTCGGAGCTAAAACCATATTCCAGCAGCAGGATGAGAAAGAGGAGCAGCAGCCAATGCCAGTCTCATTAAATTAGGCAACAAAAACAGGGAATAGGGCTGTGGTTTGATCAGTTAGGGCATGGTGTGGTCACTTCTGCAATTACTCTATGGCTAACAGGCAATTGGCTGGCGCAGGCTGGATTGAAAGCTGAGCCCTTTGTAGGACACAGTGTGGTGGGGAAATGTGGGGAAGTTTCTGAAAATAGCTTTGCTTTTTATGTTTAGAACTGTCATAGGGCTACTCATTTGCTTATAAATTAAAGAGCGGGATGCACTGGATTTGAGGGGCACTGCACTCCGTTCCAAAATCATGTGGCTGGATGACATTCCTGCTCCTGCCACTTTGAACAGAGGAGCTGAGTGCAACACCAAAAAGTTGCTTTGTGAACTTCCCACTGTCTGTTGATTGCAGCATAAGTGAAGTAGTGTCAGCTACCCAGGCAGCTCTGACAACACTGGTGCATCCCAGATACCTTCCAGTGACACCATATAAGCGACTTGTTCCTGTAATGCTTCCCTACTTAGGAAATTGTTTAAGGATTCACTCCATCCACCCCATCCTGCAACAAATAACCTGCAGATGTGTAGCTCTAAAAATAAACCTTGGCACTGTGGCCATGGTACAGCATCACTGCATAATTCAACATACTTTCATACTGCGTTGTCTTAGAAATTAATCTTTTCAGTATGCGGGAAGTGGTTCATGGAGACAGATTCTGTCCTGACAGAGACTACTCTGTGCATAAAGAGTATTTTGCTATCATCTCCATTGACAATAAACATGGGTCTGACTTGTGAACATGTTATGTTAAGAATTATTTCTTCCCTAGTCCAATTCATTAAGTCTGTATAGTTATTAAGCAATTTCAGCATTTATAAGGTCTTCTCTGGGAACAATAAAACAGAGGGGGAAAAGAGAGAAACATCTGGATCAGTGAAACACTCTTGAAATATTATCTTTTCAGCGTCTTTATAGATATTTCCAAGGGCTTACACTGAGAACTTAATTCCATTGCTGCTATTGATGTTGAAATTACATTAAAAAAACAACTTTGAGTTCTTGTTGCTTAGATGGTGATGATAACTGGCGAACTCTTCTGTTTGATAATATTTTGATGAAAAAATAGTATTGTTTGTATTTCATTCAAGTTTTAGTATCTTTTTTGTCAGCTTTTTTTCTTTTGAACTTCTATTGTGGAAATTAAGTGGGAAGAGAAAATAGTGGTTGGGGATCAAAGCTGCCATTGCATTGCAATTTAGCAGATCACCCTTTTTTCCTACTTTTTTTTTAGTTTTTTGTTTGTTTATATCCCATTTTTTTGTATTATTAAAGAATATCTGTTATGGTTACTTTTTGATTTGGTTATATGCAGTTCTGCACACTCACCAGTAAGCTAGAGCTAAGATGCTCAGGGCCTGGAGCACATTGTATTCAAGGGGAGCCTATGGGATGTTGAATACAAGCTGGTGTTTGCTCAATCTGAAGGGGAGGGAGCTATCGGGTGAATTTAATTAGTGCCTGCCACTAACTAATGGGTGGTTACGGGGAAGATGTGCTGGGAGTATGGAGAAGATGAAGCCAGACCTTCATCAGAAGTGCACTGCAAACAACACGAGACAAGAGCCACGGGTTGCAGCAGGGACATTTTAAGCAGTTATAAAGGGGAAGATGGGCAGTGAAGTGGTTAAGCACTAGGAAGAGGGTCCCAGAGAAGTGAGGCAATCTCCATCCCTGAAGACATTCAACACTCATCTAGGCAAGTCTCTGAGCAGTTCTCTGCTGTCAGGTGCACTTGGATCACAAGTTTTCCAAAGGTCCCTTGCCACACAAATTATGCTGTGAATCTGTTTTTCTAAAATTATGGGGGTTTTGTTTCTGTTGCTTGGCTGAAACCTTGAAAAATCCCCTCAGCTGTGTTGAAGCAGGGTCATGCCCCAGAGACTCTAAGCCAGTTCTGGAAGGATAAAAATCCTTAGGCACAAGGAGTTGTTAAGCATTCTTATGCGATTCACAATGTATAAAATTACACTGCTGTGCCTTTTGCACAAAATGTGCTCTGAAGAGAGGAGCCATCACATACCCCTTATCTACAGATGGTGTGGAGAGTGACCACTGCCAGTAATCAGGAACGATCCACATAAACCTCCGTGCCCTGTGTGTCTTGTCCTTTCACTATGAGCTTTCCCCAGAGAGGTGGAGTATCCAAATGCAGACATCATCCAGCCAAGTGCTGGAAACCACGGTGTTGTCTGGACAACATGGAGAGCCAGTGTGGAGATTAGGGTGCTCAAAGATGTATCTTACTTCAAGTGTTTTTCCATGCTACTTGATTTCCTTAAAAGCTGAAGGCTTTGTGTTTGGCTCTCCCTACTTCTAGACTATTTAAGTTGGAAGTGTTAGCCTGGCTGGACTTATTTACTTACCTTTTTCCTGGAATGGAATTTCAAAAACCATTCAAAAACAAATTTAAAGATCGCTTAAATATCTGGAATAAATATCTGGGTCTGTGTCTAGGGTGTAGGTGGATGGTTTAAGGTAGAGATAGGTGTTGTGGCCAGTAGGGGAGTACAGGAGCAGAGTGATACATGTCATATCCCAAATCCATCAAAACCAGGAAGAGTCCTGCAACTGTTTCAAAGACAAATGTCAGCAAGACTTGATCAAGTTTATGTCAGAGGGATTATCTGGAGCTATTCTTCCAAGAAGTCCAATTGTAGCACATCCTTGGAGCTGAGCATGTCCTCAACCACCATCCTGAGCCTTGGCTGGAGCCTCTTCCCAATCTGACACATGTTCATGGCAAAACTGCCAAAGATTGCAGCAGAACCAGGATCAGGCCCTTTAATATCAGCACACCAGTAAGTAAACGTAGACAGAGTGACTAGCTCGTCTCTGAAGGTTAATTGGGATTTATGTCCTGTTTGGAGATCCAGCTTTAGAGATCTGACTTCCTGGCACGATTTGTGTGATGTGTTTTTCTGTGCATGCGTGCACAAAAGGCGCTTTACTTTTGCTGTTTATCGAAAGAAGTTTATTAGACATTGCTTATGCAGAATTTTTGTGATCTTGTTGATGAAAGATGCTATATAAACAGGACTGCATTGGACTGGATTCAGTAAGTCCGAGAGCTTGCCAGCAATTTTTTGCTATTTGACTCCAGCGACCGAGCACCAACACAGCAGCCAGCCCATGAATGCAGCTCTTTGCAGCACCGCTCTGGCTCTGCCTTCCCTCCTGAAATGGAATTTATTACTCTCTATCTCACATGGATACTTGGTAGGAAATTGGAGCTACAAAATGAAGAGTCATGGAAGTTTAAAAAAATCCAAGAGACAGGACAGATGTGCTGTGATTAGTCCTGTACTCTGGCTCACCTTGGATTAGACAAATAATTGAATGTGTGCCGTCAGCAAAACATACTACTTACAGACTTGGAAGGAAATTTGGCTTGCAGTCTTTTAATTGGAAGTCAGAGATGGTGGAAAAAAAGGCTTTTGCTCAATTCTCTTGCTTTAGATCTCAAAGCAGGGAGTTATTTTAAAACTCAGGCTTAATCTTGGATCATTTGAATTGGTATTTAGAAGGCTACTTGTTTGTAGAAATTATTATATATTTATGAGGATGCATTATACTTTGCAAGTTCAGTAGACCTTTTATTAAATGCAAAAATTGCTATCATTGTATAAAATTCCTTTTTTTCTTCCCCTCAGATTTCATACCTGTCAAACATTGACTTGATTCTGCAGAATCCATACCAATTTCACCTGCAAAACTAAACAAAATCATTTTCTTGGTACAATGCCAGAAAATAAAAGAAATTTCTTGGAAAAGAGAGCAAGAAAAAACTGACAGCATGTATATAAAGCTGAGCCTAAGCAGATGAAAACAGTCAAAAGCCTTTTATTTAATCATTCTTCTATTTTTGACATGTTGTCTAGTGATAAACCACATGAACGTTCCCTTGTGTTAAGAAAAAAATAACTATGAAATAAAAATCCAAGAAAGAACAGAAGAAAGCACAGTCTAGCTCTGAAGGAATCTCATATGTAATTTCAAGGATGATGTTTACATGCATGTAAAATATCCAACAAATGGCTCTTCCAGTGGCCTCTGAGGTCATTATCTTTTCGAAGTTGCATAATATTTTTCCTGCTGAGAGTTTCCTTCTTTGCTTAGGGGACATTCACAGGCAGACCTTTATTTAGTCGTTTTTGGACACTGGAATGCTAAGTGAGACACAGGCCCTGATGGTTACCAGTGCTGGCAGTTGGTCTGCAGACAAAAGATGCTGATTAGCCTGTGCTTGGTCAATGTGTTTGCAGCCCCAAGGCTCTGAGTGGGCCAGGAACCAACAAGGCAAAATGTAGCTCAGGTGTAAATCCCAACAGTATCTTTTTGTTTCCCTACACATTGAAAGAAAGGATCATGAGAAACATTTCCAAAAATAATTTTTTTCTGCCCAAAAGAGAGATAGAAAACAGAGGTTTAGTTGCCATTTCTTTCTGCAGTGAGCAGAAGCTCATGAGAAATTTTTTCTGGTGTGGCTGCCTGCAGGGTTTTCACTCCAACCCCTTTCTCTGCATCCTGAAGCCCTAAAAAAGCCCAAAACATATGGTCTCCTGGGAGTGATGATCTGCTGATGCAGGGGCATGTGTTGGGGGAATGGTCTGCCTGCTTTGATGTTGTTTGAAACCTCTACTGAATACCTCACCACATCTCATTTACCTAAGCAAAACCATAAACTCCATGGGGAGAGGCATCCTGCACTGTGCCCGTGGACAACAGAGGCCCAGGGTGTCCTACGGAAAGAACAGACTTTTTATTGGTGGCTAAATTTGTCAGACTTGTGAGATTTTGGTTTTTGTGCATCTTTCAGTTTCATACAGGTCAGCATCTTCAAGCCCCACTGATCTCCATGTGGTGTAGAGGGCTTCTTCCACACCTCAAAGTATTTTCATTGTCTTTTACAGAGGAATGAGAATCAAGCATTCACAAATACTGTGCTCTGCAGAGGCTGTAAACCATCATATTGGTTTGGAAGGTCTCTTCTGAGAAGAAGGAACTGCAGTTTATGCTCCACCACCATAAAAATCCCTTTGGCCATAAAAAGATGACATGAAGCAGCACTTCAAGGAGGGGAGGGGTCAGTTAGCAGTAAGGAGCAGCCAAGGAGCATGTCTGAAAGCCTTCAAGAGCATCAGTCAGGATCTCCCAGGGTAAACACTGGCACAGTTCCTTAGAGTCAAGAGAGGTATGTGGCTTTTGCCAGGGGAGGATCTGGTCCCTGGCTTGTGTTCACACAAGAGGAGTCTAGGAACTGTGAATCTTATCAAAACCTTTCCATTAGCAATGACTGGAATGTGATTTCATTTCTGGTATCTGTCTTAATAGCCAGAGTTGAGCAAAAGAGCAGATAGCAGTGCTTCCCCCCAGGAGAAAGAAAACCATTATATGTTGGCAAAATTATTTGACTTTAATAGCTAACCAAAAACAAGACTTAGATTTAGGCAATGCTTTTACCACGGAAAATTTTACTTCTACAGAAATCAGCTAGTAACTTGCAGTGACTTGCTCTCAGAGGTCTGAGTTCCACAAGGTTACTCAGGCAAATCCTGCTCTGATCAGTGAGTTAAGAGAAATAAAGAAGCACACAGGTACACACAGCAGTCATAGGTGCTGCAGCATTGGAAGACTTCACTGTATTTGGGTTATTCACCCTCAGCTGGGATGATGACAAGAAGGGCTTGGGCTGGCCTTGGACCTTGCATTACACCCAGTGTGAACATAAATTATCTCTTTACAAAACTGTAAAAAAGGACTAAGTCTGGAAATAATGGCAAAGTGTATGCTGAGCAAGTGTCTGCAGGGAGGCCATCCCCTCTTACTCAAGATTTCGGTATGTGTCCCACAGAAAGGCAAACAAAATAAAGAGCATTGCTACAGTTTTACACCATGTTGACATAAATCTTCTCTCCATGTGAATTACAGTTGAAACTGTGCACAGCTACTGAGCTGCTGCACTTGTGCTGCAGATGGGCTTTGTGCGTGCTTTGGCAGACAAACCTGTTGCTCATTTGGATTTCATATAGGAGAAAAGTGAGTTTGCTGGTTGGTTTTCTTAGGCTTATTTCTTGGTATACCTTGCTGGCTTTCATTTACAGATGTAGATAATCTTTTTTAGTACATTCATTTCTGTATTTTATATTTGCATTTATGCTACGCCATGTATTTCTCAAAGCCAGGGTGATCAAAACAGAAACACCAGGCAGGAGCAATAAGGAGAAGGATCTAACCATGACCCTTTGGGCAATTAAAAGCACTGTGCCATGGCCTTTGCTAACTCAGGTCTCCAGAAGACAGCACAAGTTCTTCTGAGTTCAAGTCATGATTTAGGCTAAAGAAGTCGTATTAAAAAAAACTTCTCTCCTTTCCCAATAGGAAATTGGTTTTTTATTAAAGACATTTCTTGAGTGTATTATCATTGCTTTCTACCAGCACCAACTTGAAAGAACAGTGCTGATCTATTTAAATCGGTATAAAATCTTAAGCATCTCTTTTACCCCCTAAAAATTGCAGTTCATCTGACATTCATAGATCAGAAAGAGTGTTTTGGAGATGAGGGATTTGACCTGCCTGACCACCTATGGAGTTGCTGCATCTTCCAGTGGCACGATCTCAGGCTTCTGCTGCGCCCTAGAAACTGTCTGTGTGTGCTCTCCTAGCCCCAGTGAATGGGAGGTAAAGTTTCTCTTCTTGAATGACCTCTGTCTGGGAGGAGTCAGCCTGGAGACTGATTGCCTGTCAGCATTTTAGGGATAAATAAGGGCAATATTTTATCCTAAGAGCTCACTTTCAGGCTCAACATAGAGATTTCTCTGTCTGCTTTGCTCCTAGGAGGCAAATATTTCTTAGACCAGACTCTTCTCTTTCTACTTTTGACATCTTAAGCAAGAGGTTCCTTAACATAATATGTTCAGTCTGAAACCGGTATAAAACTTGTATTTTTCTTCTTCCCTTTGCATTTTCCCTTTGCATTCCCTTTTCCCATCATGCATTATTTGTATTTTTTTCATGTATCATGTATCTTTTTCAGCATGACCATGGCAGAGTTTTGGATGCTGCCTCTCCAAAACCTCAATAAATGCACCGAGCAGCTGTTGTTATAACCCAACTCGCTGCCATGTTACTGCAGACAGATGCAGGTTAATTGTAACTTCAAATGTTTACCCTGTTATTGTTTGCATTTCTGAAGATTTTCAGCAGCTGCAGGACCCTGAGTGACTCCCTCCCCTCTCACACAGTGTATTTATTTTCTGGGTTCAGCACGCCCTGTCGGTGTCTCCGGCGTCGCTGTGGTGTCCCATGCAGAGCAGGAGGTGGGCTGGGGTGACTGCAGCTCTGCGCCAGGTGGAAGCAATTATGGGGAAAAAAAACATGGTCCCTCCTGGATGAGTTACTGCTGATAGCTGCCAGATAAGCTAACTTAATAAAGCAGTGGCTTAATTAAGCCACATTCCTCTCATCTTGCCTCTTGTCCAGCCTGTCTGAGGTGATGCTATCAAGCAGCTACTGCTTTGCAGGATGGGGCAGGGGTGCTGTGTTGATGTACCCCTGTGTGTTGGGCACTCCAGGGGTCCTACAGGTGGTGGGGCACAGGGGAGTTCCTGGAAAACTCAGGTCCTCTCTCAGTTTGCAAGGTAATGGGCTACAAATCCTGAAAAAAAATATTAATCTGCCACTTGCCTAGTCATGGATATATTTATTGATATCAGACCCTAAACCCGTCTTCCAGCATTTAGTGATCCAGAAGCATCTCTTCCTCCAGAGCAGAGGGGAGGAGCACAATATCTCCCTACTTCTCCAGGAGCTACCCACCAGGAAAAAAAAATGGAGTTACTTGGCTTTGGGGGTGTCCCTATCACTACAGATTTTCTTATAACCACAAAAGCTGATTGTTGCATTAATCAAAATCATGGTGCCCCAAACCCTCTGCCAGTTTGTGTTTGTTTCTATTCCTGAGTAAAGATCGCATGAGAATCAAAAGTTACTGTGCTTTTAATTGCTGAAGTACCCAATTAAAAGCTGTAACAGATAAAAGTGTGCCAGAAGCTTCATCCTTTCTAAACCAGATGTCAGGTTAACAAATCAACCTAATTTCCCCAGAGATCCTGGTTTTAGTGGTGGAGCTCCTTACACAGCCATGTATTTGTGTTTCATGCATAGCCACATGTACAGCTGCATAGCAACCACCTTGCTGAAAGTTATCCAGTAGCTAAAATTATCAGTAGGAACCCCTTCTTACCTCTCATTACGTACAACGAGATTGCTGCTGTGCAACGTTGATTAGATATGTCAGCCTGGATCTGTACGACTGAAAATGAGTGTTGCTATTAAAATGCCTTTGCTAATGCTCATGTGTCCATCATTTTGACAGATTTCACTTTAAGAATGTAGAAAGCTAAAGCGTGCAGGAATCTCAGGGTTGCAATGTAATGTTGAGAGAAACAGGTATTGTATTTCCTTTGCATTAACCCTAAAGTAGCAGTTTCCCTGGCAAAACCATGCTGGTAGGAGTGCTGTTGAATAGAGGCTGCACTAATGCAGAGATCTGTAAGTTTCAACTAGGAAGAGATTATGATGGGGAATTGGTTTCTGGAATGTGGTCTGAAGAAAGGGTATCCCTCTTCTAAACACTTCTTCAAGTATGATTTAAAACTTTCCCAATGCAGAAAAATCTTCATGTACTTAGAGATAATATTTCAAAATCTCCTTACCAGTAAGGCTTGGTAAAATTCAAACAAGAATTTGAGGGACACTAAAAACCAGGAAAGCATTTCTCAAAACCATCTCATCCCACTGTGGAACCTATTGCTGCAAGAAGTCAGCGAAGAGAGGGATTTCTGCAAACACTAGGTATCAGCCAGGGGGACATGATTCTCTGGTTATTTTAAGTGAAAGCTAAAGCACAAGGCTGTGCTTGCTTTGGGGCAATATCAGGGTGCCAGGACAGCGTTTAATGGCTGTAACTTTGCATGTGGTGGGGTCTCAATGTATGGCTGTGGGAGAAGAGTTTGATCAGGGTAGGTGGTTTGGCTTTCAGGAGAACCCAGTCAGGCAGATAAAACCTCACTTTAGCCACAAGAAAGCCAGTAAGTCCAGCCAAAAGCCATCACCAGACAAGCTGAGAGGAGAGAGGCAGCTCCTGCAAGGTTCCCAGCAGGTGACCCATTACTCAGGAGCAGGTTATCACATCATCTGCTGACACAGGTCTTATTGGCCCTAAGCCTGAAAATAAGGCGGAAGTTCCATGGAGAAGGGTACAAATTATGGAAGTTCCTGCTCTCTATGGCTGGTTAGCTCTGACTGGCACAACCCCACAGGTCAGCATCTCATGGCAGGGATGTCCTCCTTTCCTTGCTCATCTCTCAGCCTTCTCAACCTGGGCTGTATCTCCCTCTGAAGAGCAGCTACAAGCAAGCCTCTCTTCTGCAGACAGAAGGGGATCAATGTGCACTTGGAAAGCCATCAGCAGGGTTTGCAGCATATGAACAGCCTCCCCAGTCCACCTTTGAACTCATTCCCCCTGCATTTGTTTGTCTTGCAGATAAAACTTCACAGCAGTATTTGGAGAGAGGTCTAATGAGGCACCACTGTTTGTATAACAAAGCAAGGCTTCCTCTTCAGATGTTCAACACTCATTAAGCATAATTTATATTCCAGCTAATCTTTGGAAGAGGGTAAAATATGGAGCCAAAGTTTGTTTATACATTGTTTGGAGAATTGCATTGTTTGTTTTAAGCCATCAGTTGCAACGGATAGTTGATTTAAATTCAACATAATGATGATTTGTGATGGCTACATGTTGTCCAGGGGAGTGTCATGTCATTGACTGACATGGCTTTAGCACCCTTCTGCATTACTTATTGAATCAAAGGAAAAGACAGAATGGATGGTTTCCCAGTTTGGGAGATATTTCAGCATGTCTCCACAAAGCATGAAAAAACTGTGAATTTGTAATGACATTTAGGCATTGTATACTTGATGTAATAATGCACTGAACAGCAGTTTTTTCTTTTTCACCAATATGGGACCCTTTGAAAGTCACCAGGTCCCTCTTGTGAGACTCTGTAAAGGCTCCTGAGTGCTGCTAGGAGTAGCCTTGGTGACTTAATGTGGTTTGCTGCCTAGAGAGAAAAACAGCAGTTTTAGCTGGATGCCTAAATGTCATTACAAGCCAGTGTGTCAGTAATTTCTCAGCATTCAGAGTTTGTTCATATCATAAGCACATAAGAAGTGTCTGAACCTATTGACTCTACATTGCAGTTTTGTATAAAATACTCTATAAGATTCAGAGTATATAAGATACTCTCCCTTGCTCTGGTTGAAATACCCAATATATTTAATTTACCTCCTCCAGGTTTATGAGAAGTTGAGAAATGACTGATAACATTTATCCTCTGTGTTCTCCTTACTGAGACTTACCCCTTTCTGCAGGTTTACATTGTAATGACAGATATTTGAAAACACCCTTCACTGTACCATGAAAATGATGACCTGAGTTGTATATTTAAACAGAGCTGTCCAGACAACATCCAGACAGTACAAGAGAGCAGGATTTTTGGAAGTTACTTGGGATGTTGGGTGGGTCAGAATTGGGGTACTCTGCCCTAGGCTCCTGAGGTGGCTGGACATGCTGCCATGTGAAATCCCTCCTGGGCCAGGTGGTGCATTTCCCTGTGTGTTCTGTAGTGCTGAACTCCAGCTGCTCAGGATCCTTGTCTTGTTTGGTTCATCACACCCACAATCCACTTACGGCTATTTTTAAAGGCAGCACCAATCTATAGAGAATACATTTATTTATTCATTTATTTATTTTATTGTTTTTCAGGAAAAAATGCTGTAAGGGTTATAAGTTTGTTCTTGGACAGTGCATCCCTGAAGGTATGTGATTTCACTGTTCTTACACATCATGTACCCATGCATTTGTCTTTTTCCATCTACCCTCTTCTCCACATTGTCTGCTTGGAAGAGCAACCTGATGTAAGCACAGGCTTGGCCATATCTCATGTATCAGTGTGGGGAGGAACTGTTTCCCAGAAATTGTTGGGAAAATAAAAGGATCAACAACTTCCAGAAGTTCTGCTTAACATGCCAAGCCTTGATCCTCCCCTAAGCACACGTGGCTGCACCAATCTTGTGCCATGACCTGCTGCACTGCAGACAGAGGAACATGTTCTGCCCTTGGCTGGGGAGTTGGGAGCACTCTGTGCACCCAGAAGAGCACTTCTCATGGATGATGGCTTTCCCCTTTTATCCCTCAGATCTGGTACAGCTTGACTTGTCAGTGCACAGGGAGATGGTGAGTAGGTGAGTTAGTCCTGCCTTTCATTTCCCATGGGTGTAGCCTCCTTGTCACCAGGGGCCAAGGAAGATTTAATCAGGATAGTTCATGCAGCAGTAAAAATGGATCTGATTTGGATAAAACTGGCTCTGAAGTTGTTGGACCACATGAACTGCCAGGCAGGAGCAAATGTTCAGAGATGACGTGCCAATAAACTTTTTTTTTACAAAAAGTAATTTTAAAAGTTGATCTATGGCAATACATTATTCTATTTGATGATGTATGGAAATCTTTGATTTGGTCTGAGAATTTTTCTAGTTTATGTCTGATATTTCAGAAAAAAAAGTGACAAATTAACATACTGGAAAATCAGCTGGTTTTGAGTTACAGTGTCCAGCCAAAAGGGATTATAATCCAAACTCTAATTCTGGTGGGTTTGTTGTGGGTTTGTTGCTGTTGTTGTTTGTAATTTGTGTCTTCTTTGCTGCTGGCTAGAAACACTAAAACAGTTGATGGATTGGTGAGGGTGGGGGCAGGGAGAAAAAAAGAGGGAAACAGCTCATGATGACTCTGTGCCTAGAGGAGCTGGGTAGGATTTGGGTGAAACTGGTGCTCACACACAGTTCCTCATCCCTTGGTTTTGCTGTGAGTTTTGTCTCAGTGTGTGTGATACAGGTGACAGCTCCAGTGTGAGACAGACACTTGGAGGAGGCAGTTGTGTGTATTGGAGACAGAAGTCCTGAACGCTTTCAGGTGGAAAGAAGCCAGGACTCTAGAGTCTGGCCTCCAGCTTTCCTATGAATTTAAGAATTTTATGTACTTGCTATTCACTGAATATAATGGAGACAACAGGAGAATTAATAGGAGCAAAAATAAAATGAGAGCCATGGCAATTTATTACTTTGGCTTCTAATTTTCATCTCTTGAGATGTTAGGTGATTATGAAAGCAGCTTTTATTTTGTGCCCACTGACTTTGTCTAATCCTGTCTTTTAACTGCATTTTCTGCCCCTAATTCAATTCTCTTCTGGCTACAGCCTCTCTCCCTTTTTTTCTCCATTCCTATTTCAGCTTTATCTGTATTTTGCCTAGAACTTCAGAGGCCACAGCAGTTGTTATAACACCCGAGACAGTCTCAGGCCTTAGTAAAGGGACAAGAAACATGATTCACTGAAGTATTTGTTTCCCTTACTCTGTTACAAGACATCACTTGGCTCTTCGCACATTGTTTTGGCATAATCTTGACAGAGTAGCTGTATGAAATCCATATCTCAAATCAGCCACATAAATGCATTACAGATGTGAGTTCATTAGAGCACATCTGCACCTTTTAATCCAGTACTGGCACATTGAAACTGTGAGAAGTTGTTCCAGCCCTGTCTTCTCTATGATTTAGGAGTGGCAGCAGGGAGGAGGATTGACAGAGGTATAGATCCTCCCTTTTCCACCCTTTTATAGCTGCCTGAGGAACACACCAATCTCCTTCTGGGACAGCTGTTTCTTAAACAGACTCTTTCCCAAAGGCTTGTGGCTTTGTCCATGTCATTTATTGGTTTTCATCCTGCTATTTTTCATCTGCCCTTGAAAAGGAACAGAAATCAGTGTAGTACAGTATGAGCCTATGCCTCCAGTTTCTGCATTTCATTTGTTTTTGCTAACCTTCTCACTGTGGCTTTCAGCAGCAGGGCCATGGAGCTATGGTCCTCAGGAAACATTGAGTGGAGTTCCTTCTGTGGGTCTGATTCTCTCCATAGCATCTTTTCCTGTTCCACCTACTCAGAAAAGTGGATTAAAAAACCAACTCCTCACCTTTTCTCCTGTGTGACCTCCTTTTTCTTTGCTTTGGAGACTCACACTTCCAGCCAAGTCCAGTCTTGGATCCTGTCTCATGGCGTCATAGAGTGAAGAAGGGACAGATGCAGTATGGAGCAGTTTATTTTGGAGACTACCCTTCCTACTGCTGGTTTGTTTCCTGAGTTGGCTGTGGAAGAATTCAGAGTAAAATATTACAGGCGAACTATAGTCAGATCTGTTTTTTCCTTACTAATATTGTTTCCAAAATTTCCTTGGTGCAACTTTCCATGTTATATTGTCAATTCTGAGCTTAATGAAACTTATATAGAGACATTTGTTGTTCTGCTTTGGCTTTTGCATTTTCCTAAAGTCTGAAACAGCCTGATCCTCATTGTATGGTTTTGATTCATCCTCAAACCACATTTCTTAGGCTGAGCTGGCAAACAAGGGGTTTGAACACAGGAGGTAATGTTCATCTCCAGTTCTGCAGAGCACACATACATGGTGAAGCAGCTTTTGCCTAATTTCATCTCAGTTCTGAGAACTGTATCTAGGGGAGTCATGTAACCTGGGACAAAGCCCTGGGGATACAGCTCTGGGACCTAGGACCTGCCTACGACCATGGTCTGATCTGGGCTGACTGTGTACGACCATCAGCAGGGATATTTGTACTTCCTGGACCCTTCCCCAGCTTTGTGAGAAAGTAAATGAGGCAATGGACATGATGGAGCTGTGCTGAGGTGGACATGAGCACCATGTGCAAAGACTGGCTACATTAAATATGGCGACAGATGGGTGAACAGAACTGGCATTGTTTAGTCTAGAAAAAAAGGAGGCTGAGGGGAGACATGATAAGAGGATTTAGGAATGTGAAAACTTGCTGCAAGTGGAAGGTAAACTATTCTTTATGGCTGAGAGAAGAGGAAAAAAATAATGGGCCTAAGTGGCTATAAGGGGAGCTTGGATTAGATATGAGTAAAAAGCTTTCTGCCTGCAAGGATATTTCATCTTGGGACTAGACTACAAGGCGGGCCATATCCATCCATTAGGGAAAAGGAAAACTAGGAAAGGTTTATGCATAGTTACTCCTGCTTATAATGGGAGATGGCCCCTACCAGCATTGTTTTTTCTGATTTTGTTAGGGCACATCTATTCATGGAAGCACAGGGACCATTAGAGCTTGTTTATTCAGCTCTGAATAGCTGAACATGGCACAGGCCAAATCTCCTACCTGGATGGGTACACTGGGTAAGGAGCAGCACGTTCACCTACATGTTAGACATACCATCCTGTTCTCACTCTGATTTTGTTTCCATGGAAAATAAAAATTGCAACCATGCCCAGGAAGAACATCAGCAATGCTTTATAGTTGAGACTGTTCAGTAGTGCCAAATGTAACAGGAGTTTATAGCCCAGCATCACCTAAAGAGTCCAAACTACCCCCAGACTGAACAGTTTGAAGACAAGAGTTATGTTTTCATTTCATTGCTCTGCACTGTTGGATCCTGGTTACTGCAGGGGGTCCTAGCATTGCCATTCAGCACCACAGCACTGTGGGCAAACTTCAAGTTATGAAGCAAGAAGGAAAGAAAGGCTGCCCATTATTTAGGAGGTGACAAGCAGAATGCTTGGCATTATTACAGTAGTATATCTATTACAATAGTACATTTTTTTCCTAAGGGGTTCTGGTGTGACATACAGCATCTTGTTAAGTCTCATTTAGTGCTTTTCTGTATTTGGGCGTGCTGTCACTTTTAACCCCAGTGCTGCACATGTGCTTTATATAGTTCATACAGAAAATGTGTTTTCATTTTCTTTTCTTTCTTTACCATCTCTTGGCTCATTTTAATTGTTTGGAACAATCATCGTACCCAGAGGTATCTGCTAGTCATTAGGGTGAGTCAATAATGAGTTTTAATTACATATATGGAAACACAGTGTTTTGCTGGGAACTTGCTTGAACCACTTTGGTTTTGTTTGGACATGTTTGGTCTGGAGCGTGGATGAGATATTTCTGCTGTGGCCCCCAGTACCCACTCACTGGATCGTCACAGCCACCTGGATGCTCTCTGCAGGTTGATGTTCTCTGAAATGGTCACAGAAACTGCCACTTGCTTTGGTGTAAAACCTGACCTTGGGCAGGCTGTGCCAAATGCCACTTCACTCCCAGTGTCTCCTGGCATGGTGCTGCAAAACCCTCACTCCCACAGCTGGGAGTTATCCTTCTCCTCCAGCACCATGCCAGGGGCCACATCCAGCCCCTGACAGGACAGGGTTGTGGGTCAAACCTCACTGTGCTCTGGGATTCATCCCTGAGGCTTCAGTTCTGCTGCTACACAGCAGTGAAATTAGAAACAGATTTTCCCTCCTTTGGGTTTCAAGCAGGGACTTCAGTCTTCTGGGATTTCACTGACATACCCTGATGTGCACACTGCAGCTATTAGGAGAGATGATGGGTTTTTAACAATGCACTCTTTGCTAGAAGGGTTATATCTGGCTTTGAACAATTAACATGTGATGTAATTAACTTTTCCTTGTGAGAGCCTTTCTGCCTGGCTTTGGCAGTTAACCTCATAGTTTTTCACAGTATTCTGCATAGGAAATGTTGCTATCAGACTTAAAAATCTGTCGAAGAAAACTAAAAGAAAGTTTGAGGTAATTTAATATTTCTGTGAAAAGAATTCTTAAAATCTGCCAACTGCAAAAGCGGCCCTTGCTTAAAATACGGCTTTAAGAAATAGTCTAACAGCTGTAAAGCTGTGAATAGCAACTACATTTTTAATGTATTCCTTTGCTTATGTCTCATGAATGTTTTATATCTAAGTTCCTTCAGTCCTTAAAAACAATGTAACTCAACTTTATATTAATTTGCAGAGAGGTGAAATGTTTGCAGTCTCATCCCTCTGCTGATTGGTATTTTTCCTAACCATGTTTTTCTCTCCCTTAGACTACGATGTCTGTGCTGAAGCTCCCTGTGAACAGCAGTGCACAGATAATTTTGGGCGAGTCTTATGCACTTGCTATCCTGGATACCGCTATGATCGGGAGAGGCACAGGAACAGAGAGAAGCCTTACTGCCTGGGTGGGTAGATGGGCATGTTGAGCTCCCCCCTGGTTAATGATTTACCCTTGGGTCTTTTAGGAGTCAGTTTGGATCTGAAACCTTTCTTATTCTCAATATTATTACAGAAGAAATATGGAGGTTAACTGTGTTAAGAATTGAAAGATCTGGATTCCCTTGAAATTATTAGGAGGTATTACCTACAACAAGACATACACACCCAAACACTTTGAAGTGTTGGGCTGATATACTTTTTCCTTTAATTCCTCCTGCACGCTGTGAGCCATATTTGCTGAATATTAAAGCATTATCACCAGGCCTAATTATTAAAACTAGTCCTTGGTGTTTGATTCAGATGGTCAGTATATAAGTCAGGACTGATCATTCACATATGGTCTTCCTGTGGTTAGTCCTGCCCTGCCCTGCATGGTTTGCTGTGCCAGGAAGCCAAGGTGTGCAGGATTGAGCTTTGCTTGTGAGCTTTTCAATGCAAGGAGACTGTCAAGCAATGTTCACTGATAAAATGCCAGGTGTGTTAATAATAATAATAGTGCAGCTTGCCCAGAGCTCCAGACCAAGGGCTTCAGCTGCAGTTGCAATTGCAGTGCTGCAATTACTTGTTTGTTTAGACACAAAATCTCTTTTCACCTCTAAGGGAAGTCTTTTATTGTATCGGAGGTCTGAAACCTCCAGCTACAGGTCATTTTTAATTTCTGCTTCTCCCCAGATATTGACGAGTGTGCCACGAGCAACGGGACTCTGTGCTCTCAGATCTGTGTCAACACCGTGGGCAGCTACAGATGCGAGTGTCACGAAGGTTATGTCCGGGAAGAGGATGGCAGGACATGCACCAAAGGAGATAAAGGCAGGTGCTAGTTCAGATTAAATGTCCTGGGCGTGTCATGAAGAGGAGCTGCTCCCAACACAACACTTGGAGCTGGGGGTCTGAGGCTGGGATGTAGATGGTGCTCCTGGGGCAGCCGGACTGTTCACTGGGCACCTGAGCACCTGTGGAGCAGCCTGGCCAAACTCTCTCCTCCAATGCATAAGTACACTGGAGGATGTGGAATGCATCTTCTCCTAGGGAGGCAGGATGGCTGAACAATGAAATTTAACATGACAGCTTCAGTTAGATCATTCCTGCTGGATCCAGTTGCTAAAAGTCGTAGTTTGATCCAATACCAGCCTGGATTACAACTTTTTTGTGGTCCAGAGCTAAGGAGACACAGGAAAAAGTCTTACCAGATGATGAGCCTTAAAAAATTTCACTGATTTCATCTGCTAATTAAATAATTTCAGTAACTTTAATTTGTATTTACACACCTACATCTGAGATTAGCAAATGGCCCTGGGTTGAATGGCTAGTGCTCCTTGACCCTTAGAGGCTCAGAAAATGTGTGCTTGGGAGTTCATGTTTTCCAAACCTTGTTTAAATCAATTTCTAAATTACACTAAGACCAAATGCTGCTGACCTGCAATTAGCTTTTGTGTCCAATGGCGGGGGTCAATTTTTTTTTCTTTTTTCCTTTTTTTCTTTTTTTCTTTTTTGAAAATGAAATGTGATGGGAAAGGGGTAAATGTAAGAGCTTGTTCTTGCATCTCATTGTTGGTTCAAAGTGTATACATGTGCTGTGTACAAATAATTTTAAAGATTTTGACCTCATCTCAATTATTAAATTAGAGCATTTAAAATGCTACAGAATAAATACTGATATGAAAATTTAAAAAGAAAGGAGGAAGAGAACAGTGCTCTGGAAAAAAACTCCAACAACTTTTGATGAATGGCGACTTACCACAGGTTCATCTATTAATGCCTGAATGTGGTATGACATGGTGATCCAAATCCCACTGGATGGCCAGAGCAATTTATAATTTTGATTTTCATCTGAAAAATGTGTAACTGGAGCCACTCCATTAGCTTTAATTGCTCCTTGTAGTTTTAGATTTTTTTTTCCTTATCAGAGTGTGTGTGTGTGTGCGTGTGTTTGTGTGTGTGTGAAAGGAAAGACATATAACCTAGATAATCCCCTTACAGATAGGGGACATTTTTTAACTTTTCCTCTGGGTAGCTCAAATTTCTTGATACAATAATGTCCAGAGCATTCAGGATAACCAACCATTCAAAATATTCAAGGTTATGGAAATTATTCTACTGTTTGAAAACCACCATTTTTACACCGAATATACATGGCAGATAGAAATGTCAGTTCCAGAAGATAACCAGGAATGAAATACCCACCATCTCTCCAGTTAATTCCAAAATCACCTGTGCGATGTAAAGAGGGATGCCTCCTGGTACTCCACATAAATGTACTCCACATAAATGTTATGAATTTTCAGACCTGGTGAAAATGAGGAGCCGTGCCCGTAACTCCTTCCAAGGAATAGGAACGTGTAAGGAACCAGCTGTAGAGACGCTCCACCCCGCGGCCAGCCCCATTCCTGCACCGCATCCCTGCCGGAGTGGCTGCCTAATAAACACATCATTTGCTTTTCATCGTAGCCGGAACACTCATGTTTTATTTTAGAATTTATTGTGAGAGGCAAAAAGATGCATACCCCTCTCCATCTCTAGGGTGCATGTTTTCCAGGAGATATGGCCGTGTTTTCATTTTTCTCTGCCCGAAGGATGCAATTCAGACACTTTTTTGGCTCTGTAAGTGACTGCAATGTGGTCACTTTTTTTTGGCTCTGTAAGTGGCTTGACAGAAACCTTTGGGTTGGTCAGTGGACACAAGAAGAGGGAGCATTTTTTCTTGCATCCACAGTCCCATTTGATGGAGACAATACAGCTACCCATGCAGAAGCAGGCAGATGAAGCCTTCTCAGCAGGCTGAGCCCAGATAATACGACACAGATGATCAGCTAAAGAGCCTCCATGTGAAGACCGCCCACAGCAGAGCTCCCGCAGAGCTCTGCCCTGCCAGCATCTCCTCCTCTTCCAGCATCAGCAAGGCACGGCCTCTGAGCCTGTACACAAAGAAAACATCGCTCCCCTAAGCAGGTCTCTTAGCAATAGATGCCACAGGGCTCACCAGTGTCTCACCAAGATTAAAGGTCTTCCATCATGCATGAGCATCATCTCTCAGAACATCTTTGTGTTCTGAGAACCTTTATAGAATGGAGACACTTTAAGCCTTCTTCAAAATAATTTCAGTTTCCTTGTGTAGGTCTGTGCAGTGGGAACAAGTTGTGTAAGTGCCTTGCTCAGTGCTAGCCCAGCTGACCCTGGTGGGTGACCTCAGTTTCTGCACCATGTGTGGGTGGCTCCATCTAACAGCCTTTTGCCTCTGCTGGCCTGTCCTAGGTGACTTCTGGCTTTATCCACACTTTATTCTGGCTTTACTCGTAGTTTGGTCCTGATACAGGGTTGGATGGGGGTAGAGCGAATGTTTGATGGATGACTCCTTTCCTGGGCAAATCATCACCTCTGTCTGGTATGAGTTAGGGGGATTCCACCTCTCTCCTGGGATGCAGCTCATGCTTGCTTGGACAATGATCTTGGACTTCTTCCTCCGACAAGTCAATCCAGCCTGCTTTGCAGAAATCTCACTGGTATGACATTTCCCAAACATTAGCTGATCCCCCAGCATTCATCTCCATGGATTGTTCTCATTAATCTCATCTGTACTTGTCAGCCCCGTGTGTCACATCCTTCTGGAAGATAAACTGGGTTTTATAATGAAACAGGAGGCCAAATTCACTGCTTCTTAATCTGCATATAATCCCACAGATTCTGATGGGATTGCATTAGGTTTCCAATAGCAGGGGCCCTGGCAGTTTCTCCCCACGACTGTGTGTTGCTTTCAGCAACATTTCTTAACATAATGATAGAACTCATTTGGTGAGATAGCTATTAAAAGAAATTTTTGTTGAGACTAGTACAAAATCCAGAGTTTATTGGTCTTTGAGAAATAAAGGAAAAAAAAAGGTTGGGTTGTTGTTTTGTTATTTTCTAGTGGCTCTACATACATTCATCTGTAACTCCTATGCAGATCCAAAAATGGGCATGTCAAGATACTGGGTTTTTCTAAAAGAGGATGAAAAATTGGAGAGGGAGGAAGAACTCTGCAAAACTGACTTGTGTTCAAGAGCAAATTTATTTTACAGAAATGTAAAGTGGTGTCTTCATTACAGCACATCAATTACCTCTTAAGGAAAAAAAGCCCTGCATAGTGCAAATTATTTCATCTACGTGAGAAAGGTTTATGAGAAAAGAGGTTTTGGAGGGAATCAGAGGCAAAATGAATAGTGTTAGGAATACAGGAGAAAAGAAGAAAAGCAGCATATGCTGTGTATTCCAGTATCTTCATAAAAATGCTGGAGTTCCTCTGGCAGGTCTTGTGGCTAAATAGTCTTGGATCCAGCATACCTGAAATTTTATTCTGTGCTGTGTAGAGTCCATTGGAAAACACGAAGTAGTACCATCTGGACTTAAATCTTTGAGCCATCTGAACACTGCACAGAAAGCTGATCAGGTACCAAACCTGTGCTGGGGGAAGGGCTGGGAAGCTCAAGCAGCAGTGTGTGCTTCCTGCCATAAAAATGGTAAATAATATGTGCAATATTGTAAGGCTGTTGGAGTGCAGCCACGGGAACAGGCAGTTCATGACTGGGGAAAAAACCCAAGCATTTGTGTCCCAACTTTCCAATTAGTTCAGTACTAATAGCTGTCTTAATGCTCCTGGTTATTCCAGCATCTTGCCTTTACATCTCTCCTAACTGGTTAGCAGACAAGCAAGATAAAATTTTGTCTTCTTAAATTAAGCATACCTTATATGCCATTATAGCAAGTGGACTAAACATACTGAAAATCAGCCTTTCCTAAATATGTGCATAGTTGGTCCATAGATGACCATCACATGGTTGCAATCTTCCATACTGGACTCTGCAAGTATTTAAGTCAAGTAACACATAATATTTTTAGTATTAGAAACTTCAGAGCTCATTTAAAAAGATGCAGATGTTTCAAAATCAATACACATTTCCTAAAAGATGGAGGGCATTTAAGGGTGTGTCCAAGAGACAATTGTAACGCAGTAACTCAGTACGTTGCAGTTGATCCTTTTGGAAGATTCTGAAGATTCCTTGGCTTTAACAGGAGCACAGTTTTTCTATCGTGGGACATGCTCTGAAAGGTCAGTGTTCAAACGTGCCCAGCAACCCTCTCAGGTAGTATCATAAAAGGCTACACATCATATGCAAACCCTCAATAGACCTGATATTTCTCAGCAATGTTGAAGTGAAAAAAACTCACCTAGAGTTTGCCAGTATGTGTCACCCTGTGGTTTGGAAACGAGATTTGTCTTTAAGCACACATCTGTTACAACAATGCTTGTTTGCTTGCAATGCAGAACTGCTTAACTGTGCATGGTACTGGGAAAAGAACAAAAATAACATTTGCAATATCTCTCACAGTTTGAATAATTTAATGGATTCTTGAAAAGATCCTATTCATGCATAGTATCAACAGATGTGACCCTTCCTCTTGTGTGGATTTAAATCCCTGTCATTAATCTCAATCCCCATCTCTGCTCAGGCTGATTCCATCACATGGAGAATAACCCATGATGATAAAGAGGAGTTTGTGAAAAATGAGTGAAATAAGCATATTCTGAGGGATTTTACTGTAATTTATAGCATATGAAAATTTTCCCTTCAGGGAACTGTAAATCAGCTGAGATCTATGGGGTTAGTCTACCCTAAACAAAAAGATAAAAGAAGGGGTGTGAACTTTTCCAGGTATTAAACAAATGAATTCTCTGGGGGCTGTTAACTAGAAACAGCTGCTTTAAAAATGTGCTCAGAGCTGTCCCTGCAAAGCTTCTCAGCCTTACACAGAAATTCACAGTCAAAGATTTAATAATGGCAGGATTCCCTTCTCTTTTCACAGTCTGGAGAAACATAACAACCATCAAGTTGCTTTTGCTATCACTTTATGAATTTCTGTCCTTTGGATCTTTACATTTATAGTGGAAACTGCTTTCTTTTAGCTGGGCTTCCTGAGAAATCTGAAAATGTGGCAAAACCGGGGACATGCTGTGCCTCTTGTAAGGAATTCCATCAAATAAAGCAAACGGTTTTACAGCTGAAGCAAAAGGTATGAAGATTGATCACTCATGTCTTTACCAAACTTGCATGTTTTATAACAACTGAGGATAATTTCTATGTTTGGAGCTGTCACTGACATGTGGTTCTTGTACATACAAAGAGGATGGCAATATATTTTAAAAACTTGTAGGAATGGAATCTCTCCCTTATGTTCCTTGTACAACTTGTAAGCAGATTGATCCCCAAGTTCATGGAGCTGTGTTACCAAGCTCGTGGTAACTGAATCTGACAAACACCCATCCCAGGCTGAGCCCAGGTTTCTTGGCAATCTGTGCTGGCCCAAGGTTTTCATTCAGTCTGAATGAACAGGATTTTGGACTTGATCCACCTTCAGAGTAAGCACGTGCAAGACATTTCATAGATGCGGGAACATGATTTTTCATTAATAGGGTTCTGGTACAGGATTCTTGCCAAATAGGTGTGGGACTAAACAAAAATATCACTAGCTTTAAATATTACTTTCTTAAAAAAGAAAAACCCTCAGTCACAAAACTTTTTTTTGTTGTTTTAACCTATTCCCTTGCAAGTAGAGAATAATGCATTTAGAAACTTATCCTGGGCTTTAATTGCTCCCATATGTAGCTTCCTTTAGCACTTTAGTAGAATTGAAATAATGCAAAGACCTAGCCTCAGATTTGGAGAGCCATATGCAGGGATGCAGGTGTAATGCCTTTTCTGGTGACATCTCCTTTGTACACTGAGGTTCTCTGTAGGAATATTCTCTGAGGTTCAAAGTTCTCTGTAGGAATATTCTCAGCAATTCATTCTGATAGGCTGTAATTATTTCACCCAGGGTACTCAATTAATTTCTTTCCATTGTGTCAAAACACAATTTGGTGTATTCACTAATTGAATTTGATGTTACTGGTTTAACATTAGGTAGAATGAAATCTTCTTCATTAAAGTGAAATTCTCTGAGGTTGGAGATACTCTTTACCTCCAAAATCTCAAAACATCATGTATTCCTTCTGAATCAGTATGAACACAAACATGAAAGTGACAGAATTTCATGTGTGATGGAAATTCTTTTTTTCAAAAAAATGGTAGCAGAGAGGTTAAAAAAGGACCATGGTTTTAAGTTGCTGTTTCTCCAGCTGTTGTCCATGATGCTGAGCAGGCTCACACTGACCTCCAGGGAAGGATCTGGGGGTCAAATTGTTGGCCACATTGTTTACTCAAGAACTGATTGATGGAATTAATGAAAGCTTTCTGTCTAACTTCTGCTGTTAGATGCTTGTGTTCAAAATTCATTCCAGGAAAACTCAGACCATTGATACCTGTCATTGTGGGCATTTGTACAGTGGCTGTGGACAAATTAAGCAGCTCACTCTTGCTTCATAGCTAAGTCCCATACATAGTCCCTGACTTAATTTTCCCCCCATTATCCCCCTAGTGAGACTAGGTTGATATGGCATTCTCAGAGGGAGCCCAGTGGGCTCTGCTCCACACAGAAAGAGCTGAAACAGAAGGTTCCCAATACCCTCAGCAACTGTTACCCCACAGAAAGAAGAGGTTTTGTCTGTGCTGAATGCAGACCTGGTCCCATGGTGCTTCTCTACCCAGGGAGACATCAACCCTCATGTTTCACCAGCCACTCCCTGTGGCCAAGATCTCCTGGGGAGGACATCTCTCAATAGCTGTGGTTAAAGCTGCTCTGTTTTGCAAAGAAAAGTTCATTTCTGTCTGCCAGGGAGATGGTTTATTAAATGTCTTCAGTCTTGTGGTTAAAGCTTTCAGATTTTATGAACTTTACTCAAAATTGTGGTTAGCAGAAAAGCTTGTCATCCAATGAGATGAACTGTCCTGATAGACTAGAGGTCTGCAGGCAGTCCTAGGTTGATCTAAGACCTTGATAAAAGGAGGAAGAGTGGAAAGCTGAAAAACTAGGGAAAAGATATATGGCATACTGACAACAACTAAAAAAAGAAAAAACCAAGTAAGCTTGATCCTGTTGCACAGATGTGTATAAACATCTTAATTAGAAAGCCATGTTTCACATCACTCCTGACAAGCACTGTCCAATTTTCTAAACCACAGACCTCCTAGAAACCATGCAAAACTCCAAATGCAGCATGCAATACAGCACGTGGAAGCCTTGCTCCTAGAAGAGTCTTTCTTTAGAATTTACCCTTGCTAATATTTGCTTGCACATGGGGGGGAAAAATGTTATTTTCCAAGGGCCGTTAGGATTCAGAGCTGTAGATGGAAAAAGCCAAGGTTACCCTGGACTAGGATCCTGGTTCAGTTAAAAGGTGAAACACAAATTAGGCCAGTGAGTATAGCCAATAGCTAAGAAGATGTGAGTCAACAACAAAAACACATGGTTTGGCCCAGTGCATGTAACAACCATTTTCTGGCCAGAAGATATCAAAGAGCAGTGAGCTAAACCAGAGCCTGAGTATTTTGGCACTCCTAGTATGCACTTCAAGTCCAGCTGAGTCAGTGGGGAAGCATGCGTAGATACTTTCACAGCAGATATGTGATTTCTTTTCTAACTTGCTCAATGGTTATAACAGCCTGACTGACAGGAATTTTAAGTAAATTTTTAAGCATCAGAAGAGAATACACTTCCAAATCCACTTCACAATGAGTCTTTACCACTAAATGCACCTTTTTACTCCAGTCTGATCATTTGCAGTATAACCTGAAGTGTACTCATGGCTGGGTCTATGTATTAAGTGGCATCTATTTATCAACTGATATAGTTATAGCTCCCCAGAATGAGATATGTTGAGAAATTTACATATAAGCTAAAAAGAGGACTTCAATTAATCTGCAACTCAATTGTGACCACCCCTAAGGAGAAGCACTCACTGATGACACTGAAAAATATTCTCACAAAAACTACTTTGAAAATTTCATACTCTCAGGTAACCACAAGATTTGACTTTCTGTCTCTGTTTTAGCATGGCAGCATTGGCACTGCAGAATCCTTGGTTGATTTCTGTAGTGTAGTGGAAGTTTTGAACCTGGTCCTTTCAAGCCTTTCTTTTGTATCCAGCCAGGAACCTGCTCTGGACAGGACATGCCTCTAGGAAAGTTGCTGACCAGAGCCAGCCAGTAGACCTTCCCATGCTGGTCCCCAGCCAGTGAGGCTGTGAGAGCCCCTAACTACTGAATTTTCCTCTCCAGCCCCAGGGATAGTGTGTTGTGTCCCACTGAGTAGCGCTCCATCTTCAGTAGCTCCACAGTTTGGTCTGTGCTGCATTGGCTGGGAAGTTGGCTGAGAAAGCTGCAAGGTCACTGGCAAACAAAGCACACGTTTTCCTTTGAAAAAAAGCAGAGGTAACAGCTCATCCCAGAGCTGTAGGTGTGCTGAATTCCTATTTTCTGTGTGAAAAGCAAATTCATAGGAGTAAGAATATAAGAAACACCCTGGGGGACTCCTGTGAAAATATGACCTCATCCAGCCACTGCTTTCCGCAGAGGTGGAGTCAATCTATCAAATTCTTGTTAGACTTACATCATGATTCTTAATTTGCCTATAGTGCAGTCATCTGGTCTTTGGAACTGCAATTCCCTCCAAAACCTAACTCACAAATGGCTGATAAATCCTTGTGTTCCTGTTATCACATTTTGAGTTCCAGTCTCAAAATCAAACTGGTGTTTCGGAAATGCCAACAGGGAATGATCTCAGCATTTCCAACTGTTTTTTTCCTGACTTTTTTTTCTACAGGAGTGTTCTGTGTGTTCAATCCCAGACTACAAGCAGCACTGTCTGCCTTTAAATTGCAATCCTTAAGCAATAACTTGTTTGGCAAAGGAAATTTTCCCAGTTCAAGTAGGTACTGCAGGTGCATAACACCGTGTTTTTTCCCTGTGCATTACAAGCATTAGGTCTGCGGTAATGGCAGAAGAATGTATGTCAAATAATTACAGAAACAGGCAGGAGTCCTGAGAACAGCCTGGGTCAGAGAATTACACATAGCTGATGAAAAGCTTTGTCAGATAGCAGGAGTCATCATTTATTTTATTCAACGCAGCTCTCACAGGCAAATGTTGCAGAATTCAGCATCAGATTATCCATTGAGTCAAGTTCATTCAAAAAGCCACAAAACTCACCCAGGAGTAGGTCAGCACTGCTAATGCTGAAATCGTTTTCTAGTTAAATTTGGCAGAGTAAAATCCCTAAGTCTACATGCAGCTACTCACCACTAATAAACTTCTTTCCTCACTGCAGACCAGCCTCCTGGCTTGTCATCTCCCTTCAGCTGCCTCTAAAGAAACTAAACATTTGCAGAATATTTCTAAATATGTTTAATTATTAAATATATTCAACTGGATAGGTGAATGTTTCATGGATAATTAAACAGGTAATGGATAATGACACTTTAAACTATAGAGTGCAATTCTCCTTACATTCTCATTTACTTTTATCTTTTATCTTTTTACTTTTATCTTTGTGTCTCTGTGCAGGGCAGATCCAAACATCTGATGGGTTAAATAGTGTGGTTACTTTCCAGGGCCAGATTCACAAAGGAATTAGGGTTCTCATTAAAACTATGGAAAGTGAGTAGCTTGTGCAGCAATTTAATATCTCAGCAAATGTTGCCCTGAGAAAGGCAATAAATGAATAGAGGAAACTTCAAATAATAAAGAATAAGTTTCCTGAGAAGCAGTAATGAAACACAAGTTTTTCAGAATTTGTTGCTGTATCTCTCCTGAATTTCCTCTGTCTTGCAGTATTTCCATGGAGACTTGAAAAGTGAACAGACTCACAGAATAAGAATATTTTTCTGATTGTATCAATCAAGGACGTGAATAAACACTTTATATTTTCCTGCAATATTTAAATAGCTGGTTTTTCACATGAAAAGTTAAATAAGAATGTAATTTACCTAGCTCAGCAATGAAGGTCTTACATAGATTTTTTTTTTCCTTGGCAGGTTGCTTTGCTGCCAAATAACGCTGCTGATCTTAGCAAGCAAATCACTGGTGAAAAGGTGCTTGCCTCTAATGCATACATCCCTGGCCCCCCAGGCCAGCCTGGCCAACCAGGCCCTCCAGGTAATACCAGAGGGGTGGAAATGTGTAAAAGTGCTAGGACTAAAAAAGTAAACTTCAGTCTTCTGCCGTTACATGGTTTCCTATATTTCATATTTTGATTGATATATTATGTTTGCATTTGTGCGAAATTAAAAAAAAGAAAAGCTTTATGAGTGTTATGGTCAGTCTCTGCCAACTGAGACATCAGTCTGACATCATCCATTGTGAATCCATGTGTTTCTTGGCATGCAAGCTGTGTTTGTCCTGTATGTGTTAAATTTCTCCCTCTCCCTGGGATATCTCACCTGCTTCAGTTGTCATTTCCTGTATTTTAACTCCATCTTTAAGCACCCTCCATTTCATTTCTGGAATATCTATTGCTTTAGCTCACTGTCAGAGGAAAAAAATGTGCTTTCAGCTTGTAGGAGTTTGTGTTGATTATTTTATTTTTCCTTGTCTGATTTGTGAGGATTCATCTGTTAGTTTTATGTTGTTTCTCAGACTGAAAGGAATCTGAAAAGTATAACTCTACTCACACCTTCTTTGATAAGTTATAAATTGAAACAATGCAAAAAACAGAGAGATCCTAAAGGCCAAACTTAATCCAGACACCTCGCACATGGCGGCCAGCAATACTCAAAATTTTGGAAATTCTGTTGAATGCAGATCTAATTTTGGGTCAGCAATAAATCCCAGCATCATGCTGGATTTCAGAAGGATACTTACAGAGTACTGGCAAATGTTCCTTATGAGGATTGATTTACTCCCTCCTGAACTGCACTCCACCTTCCTGTTTTTACTCCCTTTTGCAGTCTTGCTTTGTTTTCTGAGTCTTTACTTCATTTTCCTGGAGGATGAGTATGTTCAGTCTTCAGTTCTCCAGAAGTGCAAGGACAGTACGTTTACAAGTTCTGCAACAGACTCTGAAGGGTAGAGTGGGCAGCTTTGCAATCCCTCCAAAGCAGGCCTGACCCTGCGGGTCTCCCACCCACTGGGTTTCCCCTTGACTCGGAGCTGTCCGAGGTGCTGCAGAAATCCTCTCCCCCTAAAACCACCCCTGCTCACCTCCTCTGCTCCTCCCCCCAGGAAGAGTCCCAGGGAGTCATCACTGAACTTTAGTTGTCTCCTTTTGAAAATCCTGCTGAATGCTTTTTACTCTCTGCATTTTATTCTCTATGCCTTTCATGAGCCCTCAGTATGAAGAGAAGTATTTCTCCCTCTAACCATGAAGTGTTTCAGCTAAATGATGTTTTAATGGTCTTTATTGTCTGCAAATGTTGTTTCAGGTGCCTGATTTTCTGGTTTATGTGTCCTACTGTTTCTCTTGAGCTAAACATCTGTTTTGTTGCCAGAGTGCTTCCTAAAAAGTAACATTCTCTGCAGAACCAGCAGAAGCTGAAAATGATATAAAGCAATATGGAAGAATAGAGCCTCTTTTGCTCCTAACATGTTGGCTATTGCACTGGGCAAAAGAGAGGTGCAACTCCCCATTGCAAAGAGCCTGCTTGTGTCAGTTATGTAGATGCCCTTGACCCAACACTCCCATGGGTTTTCCAAGGCTTTCTTTTTATTAGATGTTCCTCAAATGTGATTTGTTCTTCTTTGTGCAAAAATGAGGCATTTGTGCTTTTCTTTTCATTCCCAGGCTGTGTCCCTAAGCACCTGGCAGACAGATCCAATTCTTGTTATACACAAGATTTAATTGTTTGGTGGTCATCTCTTGTAGTTATTGTGACAAAGGTTAATGTTGTCTCAGATGGCTGCTGATGTGCAGATGCGGATAAATTGGTTGTGTTCTTATGGATTTGGGTGTGTTAATGTAACCAGCCCATTGGGTTTTTTAAAAAAAAGGTGGTTCCCCACCTTGCACAGATGAAGTGTCCTGAAGGCTTTCCCTGGCAGGTAACTTTTGCTTTTGATTTCAGGGGCTCCAGGACCTAAAGGGAGTCAAGGAGCTCCTGGATTACCTGGACCTCCTGGGCAGCCAGGCCCTCGTGGATCAATGGGACCTATGGGCCCATCTCCAGATATATCACACATCAAGCAGGGCAGACGGGGCCCCGTGGTCAGTATCCTTGTCTCCTGCCATGCACTGCACAATTGCCCTTAGCTCCACAACTTCCCACACCCTTGTGAATACTTTCTCTTCTCTTGCAGGGCCCACCTGGAGCCCCAGGGAGAGATGGTAGCAAGGTGAGGAGAGGTACTAATTTCCATAAGATGGGCACATGCACTTGTGAAGTACACACTTGCTAGAGAGACTGTACACACAGTCACACCCTCTTACCACCTCATCTTCTTTGCTAAAATGAAAGCATCCTATTGTCATGCTCCTTCATGTCATCCTTCTGCTATTTTGTGTTTGCCTTTCCTAAAGTCTTACAGATAGTCCTGCCAGGCTATATGTCACACAGCATTCTTATCTTTCTCTGCAGCTCTTTTGGCTTTTCTATGAAGAAATGTTGATGCTTTATCCCTTTTCATTCATTGTGAATTCTTCCTGTTCATTGATTCATTTGTTACTGTCCAGGGGAAATATCAGAAATGCCCCACTCTGCTCCCACTAGAGTCAGCAGCAATTTCCTTGCATTCCTCCTTCACTTCCTTTTCTTTTTCCAAACAACATCAGCTGATGATTCTTGATCTGGGGACAGCTAAGTTGAGGTTGCAAAAGCAAACAGTGATTTTTTAAAATTTCCTTTAGTCACAGCAAACTAACTGAGGTGGTGTTGATTACAGGGAGAGCGAGGAGCACCAGGACCAAAGGGGATACCTGTAAGTATTCCACACAGGAGGAATTTCCACACAACAGAGTGATGTTGACTGCTAACCACAGGTCAGCCAAAAGTTAAAGAAAAAAAAGTCCTGTGCCAAGATAACAGATTATTTACATATACAGAAAATGTTGTTGGAAACAAAGTAATTTGTTTTCATCATCATTTGAGGAACTATAGGTTTTGAGTTCAGAAGAAGGAATGAGTATTGACAGTCTGTTTTCAGATGATCTTGTTTAAAAAAACTCTGGGATCCCCAGCAGAGGTAGGACATGGACCTGTTGGAGCAAGTCCAGAGGAGGCCACCAAGTTGATCAGAGGGCTGGAGCACCTCTCCTATGAGGAAAGGCTGAGAGAGCTGGGATTTTTCAGCCTGGAAAAGAGAAGGCTTCAGGGAGACTTCATAGTGGCCTTTCAGTACCTGAAGGGAATCCACAAGGAAGAGGGAGAAGGACTATTCACAAGGGCATGTAGTGATAGGACAAAGGAATGGCTTCAAACTGAAAGAAGGCAGGTTTAAATTAGATATTAGATATTTATTAGGATATTAGGATATTCTTTACTGGGAAGGTGGTGAGACACTGGCACAGGTTGCCAAGAGAAGCTGTGGATGCACCATCCCTGCAAGTCCTTAAGGCCAAGCAGGATGGGGCATTGAGCAACCTTGTCTAATGAAAAGTGTCCCTGTCCATGGTAGAAGTGCTGAGACTACATGGTCTTTAAGGTCCCTTCCAACTCAAACCACTCTATTTAATTTACTTACGGCATTTTCTCATGGGTGGAGTTTATTTTTAAGAGTGTGCCTGGCAGGGTGTATTAAATACAGTATTAAATACTTCCTTTTACTGTGTGAAGTCAGCTAAAAAGAAATTATGATTTTCTAAAGTCAGGTATCTCTGCATTGTAATTACCAATATATTTAGTAAGTGATGGACAGCAGTAAAGTTGCCATATTGAAAAGACATTTGACAAATAATAGCAATCTTTAAAAAATTTGTTGATTAATCATTCTAAGAATGTAATTTCTGTCAGTTTAATAACCAAGAAGATAAACAAAGATTAATCTCCTCTATTCCCATGAGGTCTCAAGATATTCTTATGAAGCAAAGAAATTGTTAAGTGATAAAAGGGCTGAGCATCTTGTAAATGTAGGCTCCATCTGCAAAAACATTTTATTCTTTTGAAAATTGTTTCCTGATCAAAGTTGGTTAAAAAACAGACCATTAGCTTTTGGCAATTTATACATAGCAGACTTTTACTGAAATACCCCTGCAGGAGTAATTCTATTGGCCAGTTGGAAAACTGTAAGAGCAAGCTGGATTATTATTAATGGCAGTGCCTTGTGACTGCAGGGCCCACCAGGTTCATTTGATTTCCTATTGCTGATGATGGCAGACATCAGAAATGACATCGCTGAGCTGCAAGAGAGAGTATTTGGACACAGGACTCATTCATCAACAGAAGAGTTTCCATTACCTCAGGAATTCACAAACTATCATGACACAGTAGATTTTGGATCCGGAGAAGACTACAAACCACGGGCAACATCCAGAAATGCCAGGATACAGAAGGCAGACCACCCTTAGCTATTCCTACTGAAAAACAAAGCCTCTTTAGAATTCTTCAATATAAAAAAAATGCACTGACAATTCCCATTTTTCTTTCTGCTTTTCCTGAACCATGCTGCCTGTACTGTATCTTTCCTGGTTCATGGTAGCCTCCTTGCAAAAATTAACGCCAAGCCTGCACTGTGCATTGTACCTAGACTATCAAAAAAACCTTCTTAGCATATGAAATGATTAAGGCATGCTCTAGCTAATAACACAGACCACAGCATTCCATCTGCCTACTTTGCATTCTATGTCCAAATGACCCAGTACACAAATTTTGCCAGGGAGAGAGGGTTAGCTGAACATCATCCCTGAATGATGTTTATAATGAATACCTTGGTCCACAGTTACCTTATGAATGCAAATAAATTATACCACTGAACTCAAGTCTCCAGCTACTGTCCCCAGGCTCAGGAGAGTGTGAGAAGTGGATCCCTGTTTCACAGCAGAGGCCATCTGTGAGACTTGTCCTCTATTATGCCTCATCAAGGCAGAAAAAGGCAAAAAAAAAAAAAAAGTATATTGAAGGGTTAAACAAGGGTGCTGCTACTTGATCGGGAAATCATTTGGCTTTGTGTTGCTAGAGTATTGTTCAGAGACAGTCAAAAGATGTGTGTCCCCTAAACTACTTTAGGACACACACAAACACTACTTTTTCTTTACCATTGTTCCACTGTTCAGTGTGAAGGCCAGTTTGCTTTCTCAACAGATTAATGTTGGACACATTACACAAAGATAAGCAAGATAAAGGGGATGTTTAAAGCAGGAAACCAAATCAAAGTGAATCAAGCAGGCTTATTGGAAAGAGCTAAATATACCCCAGCCTTGCAGAAAGAGTCAGGTTCTGACCTCCTGCAGGTGCATGTCTTCCTTGGTGAAATTCTGAAGTCCGAGTGAAATCAAGACCAGAGAGAGGCCTCATGTTTGCAAAGAGCTTCCACCTGTTTTGTTCCTCTGCTGCACGAGACCAACCTTAATGGCTTTCACCAAACTGGAACACAGAGTGGCAGCGAGTTTGGCTGGGTGTATGAGGAGTGTGAGTAGGTGCAGGAGTGCACATGACAAAACATTTCAACTGGTACGAGGATGGCTAAGGTGAGGTACTGCACATGGGATCCTATACTTGTGAATGGGGATAAAAGGGAGTGCCCTTTATTTACACTGGAAAATTGGATGCACAAGTTATACCATACCTCATGGATGAAGTATGTTGCCATTTCTTTTGGATTACCACAGCTGCTGAGGACTTTGCTATGCTTAGAATATAAAAGAGTATATTAAGCACAAAATTTCAATGTTGTGTCTGTGTAGCTGCTAATTCTACAGTATGTTTAGTATTCAGTAGAGTCCATGTCACAAATGCAAAGAAAACGTTGTTACTTTGCCATGTTTTTCAGGGCTTGCATGTTCCAGAAGAATAAATGCAGGTAAAAATATAAAAAGCACCTTTTCAGATAATACATAAAGTTTTGGATTCCCTTCCATATTCTCTGGGCCAAAACATAGTTGGTGTAATCCTGACAGCATCAGTACAGGTCATGCTGCATAAACAGCTGGCTGTCTAGACTTTTCCATAACTTCTGTGTATTGTCTTAAGAGGATGTATTCATTCCTGTAGCCATTTCCCAACATCTCACTGCCACTAAGCCACAAGCCAGGGCATTAGCTTTTAAGAACGTGAGTGTTCTGTATTTCTTTCTACATTAAATCTGTATCAGTATGTATAAAGCAATGCCTAAGTTGTGGGGATAGCTGAAAAAAATTACACCAATCTAACTCTGTGGTCCTTGGGCTTCTCCTCTGTCTGGGAGAAGCTCTGCCAGCAACTGCAGATCCAAGTAGTCTTGTGAATCACATAATAAGAGAGAGTTGAGGAAAGTGCCTGTGTCCAGAAGAGGGATGGTCTTACATGCAGCAGGCTGGAAAAAACCTCAAAGATAACATGAACTGAGGCATTTGTGTCTTATTTTCTTAATTTCAAGCAGGCAACTGTGTATAAATTACATCATTTATGAATATGCAATTTTAATTAAATTTGTTAAATGTCAAATGTTATATTTTTAAATCTAGCAAATTATAGAACCCTTGCATATGCTTATCACTGCACCCTGCTGGATTGGGCTGGTTCCCACTAGAGATTTAGTAGCTGCAGGTTTTTGACCATCAGATATTGAATGATCTAACTTATGATAATAAGTCACTTCTTACATATAAACTAAATTCTATTGCCTGCTGCCCACAAGGTGATGTATTCTAAAAAAGGCACTTACTTTAGTTCTAAGTTCTGCTTTTCCAAGTAGAGGCACAAACCAAATGAGAAGTTCCCACAGTCTGACCATCAAATTCAGGGAGAGATGACAACTGCCCTGCTGTGTAAAAGTTCCTGGGGAAAAGCTACTCTGAGACTGGACCAGAAAAGCAGATAAAATACATATTTCACTGTAAGTACAGCAAGTTGTCCTACAGATTCATAAATATAAACATAGCACATGTTTACATGCCTTTCTGAATGGAAACCTCAATGACTTCCCTTTCTGGAGCTGACATCATTGGCTTTCACAGTACTTTAAAAAACAAAAGATGACAGAATATGTTCCTTGGGTTTACCCTTGGCCTTACCCTCCTCTGTACCGATTTTCTGCCTCAAAACTGTTTGAGTCACAGCAGCAAGGAGGGGACACTATGGCAAAGACCACCCGACATGACATAGGAATTCCTGCAGCAGGGAGAGTCCCTCTGAGCACAGCTGGTTGGGAAGGGTCAGTTTTCGGTCTGCATCCAGCTAAGATCTTTGTATGGAACTTTCTCATTTCTGATTACCTGTGTGATAACTCATAAAACATTGTATCAGCAACATTTCATTCAGATTTTGAGGTAAACACATAAAGACTCAGAAAAGAGTCATTTTCTTCAGCATACCCAATGTTTCATAAAGTCAGAGCAATCATTTCCAATCTTAAGTTTTGTTAGTGGTAGCCAGAGAAGTCATTACATTGCAAATTATTTATTACTCTGTGGCTCCAAAAATAACAAACTCTCCCAAGAACCCAAAACAAGAAAGTAGAAATTTCTACACTCATGGCTAGTCTCATTAACAGGCTCATGCACATGACAACTTTGTTTCATATAAATGATATGTATAATTTTATTAGAAAGAAATATTATTTTGATGTTAAGACATCAAGTTATAAGCAGGAGAATAATAAAGAATTTGTTATTAATATTAGAAATATATTTAATGGGAACATTTGCAAGAGTGTAGTGATGAGAAAATTCTGATTGTTAATGGGTTTAACAAAATCATGAATCTTGAAAAATGTTTTATTTCAACACTGTGCCAAGTACATAAAGGTTCAGACTTTCTTGCAAAGCAGTAGCTTTGACACACAAGAATTCCTATGTAATCAGGCTAAATTAGGAAAAGGAGAGGAAAATTGATTGTAAATCAAATTAGGGTAATGCCTGGAGTTACTGTTAGCATCACAGCTTGCATAGCCTTCTGCCTAGAAGTATTTCGGAGTTAATGTACCAAGTCCCAGAGCAGCAACAAAAGGTGGGGTGGGGTCCAATTCTCAGTTAATTTCACATTTTAAAAAAATCCGTATGTTTGTTCCTTTTACACATTCCAATAACTATACTGTTCACTTTATTTATATATGAAATACTAAAATGTGTATAAGATGACTGTGATTTTATTATGTATTCATAATAACAAAGATATTTTTTCTTACTCTGTTGGTAGCTGCTTTTTTGTTACACATTGCCCTTTCTCTGCAACACAGTGATGTTGGCTGGAAGAAACAGATGGCAGGAAATCTCTTTATGCTGCCTTCTAGCATTTTTCTTGGAGCTGAATAATACTGTCATAATTCATTGAGGCATGAGCTCTTGCAAGCTAGGGTGGGTTTCAGTCTTTGTGAGAATAAAGCTCACAGCCACTTCTGGTCTGTGGATGGATGGTGGCTCCTGTGCCACACCAGGGCTACATGAGGCTGAATCCAGCAGCCTCACCCCACACTGCCGGCTGTGCGCAGCTTCTGCACAGCCCGGGGATGGGATACGGGGGCCCGGAGCTCTCTGGGATCCCGCCACCAGTAACGGGGAAAAGGGGGAATAACACATGGGCTCCATCAGACTTTGCGAGCTCCTCCCCGCAGTCCCAGGAGCATCCTGCGGGCTGTGTCCGACAGCTGAGGGTCAGAGAGGAGCCCATCTTGCCCCTTCCTCCCTGCAGAGCCCACGCTGCCTGGCCAAACTGGCTGTCATCCCTGGCAGGATCCCACTCCACCACCAGGATCCAGGACTCCCGATATGCGGGTAAATGTGTAAACAAAGTAAAATTAAAAGTATCTATAAATCATAGTGAAACATGATCGGGGGAGAGGGGGGAGAGAACGAAAGAAGATAAGTTGGAATAGTCATAGTAACAACTGTCTTCGGTTTTAGAAAGTAGATAGTAGAAGCAAAATATCAAAGACAAAAATCTAGCAAATCTAGGAATGAAAAGGTCGACAAAGGAGTTCTCGGTTGTACTGTGGATCCTGCTAGTAGTATTGTTCCGTGACTGTATGAGGATAACAGATCAGAACCGTCAAGAATTCATGGAAAGCAGAATCTCAGTTACTTGATGTGTGCATTTGGGGAAAGCCAGATGGTAGTCGTATGACATGATGCAGTCCTTTCATTTTATTAACTAGTTATACAGCAGTGTATTAAAGTCAGGCATTTTAAAATCTGCCTGTTTAATTAACTTACATCCGATAGTTTTAAAAAGAACTAACAGAGCACCGCCGGGACGCTGGATCGCCGCAGCGCGGCTGCTTCGCTCCCGCTCGCATCTCCCCGTCCGCCGGGTCTGTCCCGGCCCCCTGTCCCGGTCAGAGCTCCCGGCACGCGGCTGCGGGCTGAGCTCGGTGCGGCAGAGCAGTGCCAGCAGGGCGAGGGAGGTGATCGTGTCCTTCTGCTCAGCATGGAGCGCTGTGTCCCGTTCCGGGCTCCTGAGCGCGGGAGAGACGTGGAGCTCCTGGAGCTGGTTCAGTGGCGGGTGGCAAAAGTAATTAAGAGGCGGGAATATCAAAGGCTGAGCGAGCTGGGCATGTTCAGCCACCAGAGGAGATTACTGAGAGGGGGACCTCATCAGTGTCTGTCAGTGTCAGCAGGGACGGGTCATGCCGAGCAGCAGGACACACGGGCAGAAGCTGGCGCACAGGAAGTTCCACTTGAACAGGAGGAAGAACTTCTTTGCTGCTCGGGTGACCGAGCACTGGAACAGATTTCCCGGAGAGGCCGCGGAGTCTGCCTTATCGGCTACACTCAAGAACTGCATGGTCGCATTCCTGTGCCGTGTGCTCCGGGACGACGCTGTTGGAGCAGGGAGGCCGGACCAGGTGAC
>VXBI01010017.1:161908-177959 GCA_013397375.1 Toxostoma redivivum | reverse complement strand
GTTCCGAGGCTGTGCCTACATTTCCCGGCGCGCTGCGCGGCGCCCGGGCGCTGCCGGGAGGCGGCGGCGGCAGCCGGGGCGGGCGGGCTGTCCATCGGCAGGATGCGGCTGTCGGTGGCGGCCGCCATCTCGCATGGCCGCGTGTACCGGCGGTTCGGGCTCAGCCCGCGGTCGCGCCTGGACCTGCTGCGGAACCTGGTGACAGCGCTGGTGCGGCATGAGCGCATCGAGACGCCCTGGGCGCGGGCCGACGAGATGCGCNACAGGCTGGACCGCGCTAAGATGGCGGTGATCGAGCTGAAGGGGAACCCGCTCCCGCCGCTCGTCCGCCCGCGCCGCGACTCCGACAAGACGCTGCTGAACCAGCTGCTCAAGGGATACCGGCAGGACGCGCAGCGGGCGGCCGGCGCCCGGGGCACCCCCGTCTAGGGTCCCCCTGAGCCCTGGGCTCCCGGGGAGCTGCCCACGCACCAGCCCCGAGTGCTGTCCTGGGGCATGGGAAGGTGTGGCAGGAGAGCTGGAAGGTCATGGAAGTTGCCGTGGCGAGGGCTGAGTTTACTGGTGCTTCCAGTGGTTTGAACAGAGACTCAGCAGGAGAAGAAAATCAAGCTAGGAGCCCTGATGATTGATATATTCTGTGTAAATAAACTTTGTTCATAAAGTCAGTTTGCTTGTATTTGAGTTGTATTTGGAGAATCATTTAGATCAGAAAAGACCTCTGAAGTTATCAAATTCAACCTATGATCAAACACCACCAAGTCAACCAGACCATGGCACTAAGTGCCACATCCAGTCTTTATTTTAACACCTCCAGGGACCGTGGCTCCACCATCTCCTGGGCAGCTCATTTGTGTCTATTCACCCTCTCAGTGAAGAAATTCTTCCTTATGTCCTACATAAACCTCCCATGACTCGTAGTTTATTCCAGAAAAATGGGTTTGCTAACAGTGTGTTTTAGGAGCCAGTGTTCAGCATTTCAGGGCGGGAAGTTTGGTGGAAATAAGATACTTTTGCTGTTTAAAAAGCACTGAGTACAAATAGGATGGTAACAGTGAGCTAAGTGCTATGAAGAGACAACCAAAAAAAGTTGTCTTACTATGTGAGGTGGTAACATAGGAACTAGTCATACTAATCTAGCAAGAGCTTGACAGACACTCCAGCTTCAGAGGCAGGATTGCAAGACGTCTGTATAATTATTAGAACAAAGACGGGGAGTAGCGGAGCTTACTCAGAGTGATACTAAGCAATAAGAATCTTAAATAGTTTGCTTTGTCTTTAATTTCAGGCACAACTAGTACTTGAAAGTCCTAGCTGTAATTTGGAAGTGAAAAAGACCCACCCAGAACAAAACCAACCTAAATGTAGAATCATGCTGTAGAATACCCAGTTGGAAAGGACTTAAAGAACACCTGGCCTAACCTTTGTTGACAAAACACAGCGGAACCAGTGTGGCTTCCTAAATCGTGTTGCATTTCTTCCTCCCAAGTTTCACTTAAGAGATTTTAAGGAGTGGCCCTGTGTAGCAAGCTAATCACATGGAAAGACAACCCCCATTATGTATTCTCTCTTTGAGACACTTAGCTCACACAGTACCAGTTCTGTTTTAATAAACACCAGTGAGAAATTAAAGATGGGTGGTACTGCTTGAGGAAGAAGAAAAACAGTTGAACTGCTACAAGGTCAGTGTTCAGACAGACTTTATGTTTCTAATAACCTTGAAATTGTTCTCTTTGCAGTTGACCATATCCAAGTAGATGTTTTCTGAACCAAACTGCTGCACCACTTCCACATTATTAAAAGTCTATGCTGAGGCTTTAACAAAGTACAAAAATACCTTTAAAACACATTTCATGAGGGAAAACAAGTCACACTCTCATCTGTTTCAGCTTAAGTTAATAATGAGTTCACTAAAGTGCAAAAAAGCTAAAAGTTTCTAAGCTAAATTGGAGAAAATCCTTCATACGTGTTTTTTTAATGTACATCTGTATAAGCGTTAGGGTGGCTAACAAAGCATTTATCATCTCACAAACCCGTTATGTAGTCCTTCTCAATTCAGTGCTACTAAATGTCCTTGAACATTTTATAAAATAGGGAAGCTTCTGCCATGAGGGTGGTTGTCCTGCCAGTCTGTCTTGTACTCGGGTGGTTCAGGCTTTCAGCTGCCTGTAGAGGAAAACAAAGGGGAGATTCACAATTAATATGGGAAATCTCTCATTATTGCCTTCTGTCCTGGCTGCCAGTATCAGGCTGCCCTTTATAACCACACACAGGTCCAATGGTCACTTCTATGTCCTGTCCTCTTCCACCTCTGGAACATGGATGCCTACCTGACTGCAGCTTTGAGACTCTGGTACCAGTCATTGATCTCCTGTTGGTTGCTCGACATCAATAGCAGTGTCTTCTGTGGAAAGGAAAGCTGAAAGACAAACAGAATCTGTGGCATCCCTTTGCCAAGGTAGCAACTGGAGTAAAAGGAAAATCACTGCTGAATTCAGTCTCTGCATGCTGATTTTCACCCTTTTCCTTCTCAGACAGAAAAATTTAACCTTAATATTGAGCAAAGACAGAGGCTGTACAGTACAGAACAAGTGCCAGTCTTGTCCATTTTTTCCAGTAGTAGTTGACAGGTCACTTTGACCTGTTCGGAGGTGAGCAATTAAAATACTCAGCAGCTCATCCTCCAGTTTTCTACCATATTCCAAGCTGTCCCTAGGGGTCCTTCTACTACCATCATCTACAGGTCACAGCTTTCTCAAAGAGTTCTTTGTCATAACTCACAAGAAAAGAGCTAACACAGCCCCAGGTGCAACCTTGGAAGTACTGACCTTGAAACCCCTACAGAAGACACTGGTCTCTCTCAAGGAATCTGCAGCCCTCAGGGAGTTAGAAGCACAACAACTGTTGTAATGACATCCACACCTTTTTCACTCTCTGTTTTTCTACTTGTTGTCTGTAGTCAGTAATGTTACTTATTCGTTGTCACATGACTGTGGGGCTGCCCCTCAAACCTGTGGCTCTAATGAGGGCATGTCAAGTCCTAGTGGAGCCTCGTTACCTGAGCTAAGTGAAGCAACCAGCAGCCTGTAACCCCAGAGTGTGCAGGTGGCTCCATGCCATGAAAGGAAAAGTACCTGCATCACTCAGGAAGGGAAGGGTTGTCCTAACTCAGACTTTCTCACTGCATTTTGTCACCACCGTCATCATCTTGGTCCCACTGCTGCTGAGACAGCTGGAGACCTGCTTCCAGGTCTGTCTCCACTGGCACTTCTGTCTGGCATAGGTGGGAAGACTTACACTGAGGAGCCCTCCCTGGCTCCATGTGTGGCCGAACACTTTATCCACTCTGCACTGATGGAGCGGGTAGACAGCCTGGCAGGACAGTTTGTTGGAGTTCAGCAGGTGCAGTGGGTGGCAGGGCTTTGCTGCAATGAGGATATCAGAGAACAGGAAGAACATCCTGCGCTTCAGTTCTTCTCCTTTGGAAGGCACCACCAAAAGCCAGCCTTCCCGGATATACCAGCACCCTGGGCATGCCGGGGAAACAGAGACAGCAGTGAGATATGAGGGAGGGCAGGCAGGAGTAAAAAGTAAAGAATATACAGGAATACAACGTGAGCCACCCTTGTGGGTTGCCGTGTTCTACATCAATTCCAGCCACTAGAAGGCACTGGATGTCAGCTGGGTCCCAGCCCAACAGCACGGACAATACCCATGTAGAAGCAGTAACCAGCCCAAAACGTTTAGTATATGAGGAGCAGCTGAAGTTGTTATAGATCTGCTATATCATAGATCTGAGTATATTATCATATGCAAGTCTGTTTAAAGTGATCAGAACAAAAACATAGTTTGAGAACAGTATGTATACCTTTAAATTAACACAAGATTTCAGAAAACACAACATGAACTATTTTAAATTGTGTTGCCCAGTTGTTTGTCATTAGTGGTATAAAAGAAGCTAGCTTCAGCTTTGAAAACTTACCATTTTTCCTTGTTTTGTTTGTGCGTGCTAATGAAATAAATATACTCAAAAAACCTCCCCAAAACAAACCAAAATCATATTTCACAGGTCTTCTAACTATATACAGACTTACAGTAGCCAAGAGATTACAGATTGCAGGTTACTGTTCTAAAGAGAAGGCATGAAAGGAGGTAGAAAATGAGAAAGGTCTGAATAGGCAACTTTATCATCCTCTCTTGCAGAACAGTCTAGTGTCATCCACTTGTGAAATTAATTGTGATAAAACAAGAGCAAAAGAAAGCAGGAAGAAAATAATCAAAACAAATTGAAAAGCCTAGCTGTAAGCAGCAATTAAAAAAAATAATAATTAAGTAATTAAAGCAGGACTTTTTACTAAGATTATTGTGCAAGATAGCTGTCAACTCATGAGAATTATGAGAACACCTGCCAGTAAAATTATAAAAATGCAAAGCCATAACAAGGTATTGCCACCTGATCTTGTTTAGAAAACATCTGCCAGGGAACTTCAGCCACTTTTTCATGCCTTAGCTTCTGCATGAGCTATTAAATACCTTTTTGGAAAAAAAAGCACTGTATTGTTTTCATTATAGATTGTGTCTTATTAGAATACTACAGTCATGAAACAAAGAAGCAAGTAAATTCCTGCTTAGCTTATTCCACTGGAACCACTCTTCTTATCTGAATAAGAAACTGAAGAAGAGAAGGGTGAGGTGCAGGAATCAAGTCAGGTTTTCAAAAAAAAAATGGGAGGAAGGTGTCAGAAGCATGGGGCTCGGCCAGGAGCTGTTTCCCTTAGGGTTTGTTGTGATCAGACTCACAGGTGTACAATCTGACCCAGACTGTACTGGAAGTCTTGGAGTATAGATCCATGTCCAGTATTCCCAGGTGTATAAGTTCTAGGAAATCGTGAAAGACGGGCAAGAAAATATCCCTGGGGAAGCTCTGGATAACAGAACAATGTGCTCAGTTAAGGAGGCAGTTTTGGCTGATAAAGTATTTGTCCTGAATATGAAAGGCAGCAAGAAAAGCAGGGTTTCCTCACTGGGAGCAGGACATCTCAGAAACACTGGCAAATGTGAGATACCCATCTCCAACACTCCCCCCTTTTCTAAATCTACAGCATTGTTTTCTCTCCTGTTCCCTCCTCCTGGCAACAGGACACAATCTTAACTGTCCTGCAAAAGCTATCTTGCTTCTGGAAAGCTGGCCCAAGCTAGCAAGCCCCAGCTGCCTCTTACATTTCTGCTTCTCATATCCAATGATAACTATGTAACTCCAGCCAATGGAAAACACAACTGTAAGAATTCTGTCCTAGATAATGGAAATGCCTTTACTCATCCTCAACACTCATCCTACTACGTCTCAGAATTTTCAGAGTCCAAAATTATCAGTGGACCACTTTCAAATAACGGCCATCTCTGGTCTAGTTATAATGTTTTGCGGTGTGTGTTTGTTTGTTTTCATGGTGTTATGTTATTAGTTCTAACTAATGTTAGTTCTAACATTGATCAGGATAACTGATTTACCTTTTTAGTTACCCACTACCCCAAGTGTGTCCAGGCACACTACCCCCCATACATGCTTCTGCTCAGTATAAGCAGAGCATAACATTTCACCTGGCAGCACCAAAAGGATTTTAAGAACAGGAATGAGAATTGTAAATTAGTTTTCCCATTGACTGATCATATTTGAGAATAACCTCTGATAAGTAACCTTTGTTCTACCTGTGCTGGTTTGGCTAGGATAGAGTTAATTTTTCCCATACTAGCTGGTACGTGGCTGTTTTGGATTTGCACTGAAAACACTATTGAGAACACAGGGATCTTTTGTTTATTGCTGTGTAAGCACTGCTTAGTATCATTTTCTGCTCCTCAAGCCACAGATGAGGAGGCTGGGAGTGCACAGGAATGTGGGAAGGGTCACAGCTGATCCAAAATCCCCAAAGGGACATCCTATGTCATATGGCATCATGTTCAGCCTGCTATGCTGGGGGAAGAAAAAGGAAAGGGGCAGTTTTAAAGTGATGGCTCTTGTCTTTCCAGGTAACCACAATGTGTGGTAGAGCCCTGGCTTGAGCCCTTTCCTTGGAATAGCTGAATACCCTCCCTACCCATGGCAAGTGGTGGGCATAGCTTTGCTTGCATGAATAGCTTTTGCTTTACTTGTTAAACTTGTTTTTATCTCAGCCCATGAGCTTTCTCAGTTTTACTCTTCTGAGTCCTTCCCCATCCCAGTGGGGAAAGTTTTTTCCATCCGAAACTTCACATGTGTTAATTACAACCACATTCACAAGTACAAGTATTCACAAGATAAGTGCTTGTCGTAGAGACCATCACATACAGTGACTTTAACACTCCTCTCCAGCTGCAGCACTGTGCCTGGATAACCTCTGCAATAGCAGAGTTGAGTGAGACTACAGATGAAAACCCAAATCACCATTTCATAATTGCCCAGACTGGGCATATTTCTCACAGTATTTCATATATAGCTCAGACTGTGGTCTGGGCATGGTGAGCACCCAGTCATGTAAGAGACCTGTTATCCATTTAAATGTTCTTACATACCAGTGACTGTGGCTTTATCTATCTCAGCTATCAACAAATACAATAATTTCTGGCTCAGTTTAACCATACAGATAATAGAAAATTCTTCATATTAAGAGTGTGAGCATAATGCCATTAATCCTGTAGCTTAAGGTAAACAACAACACAGTTATTGTGCCCTTGACACTCAGGAATCTATGGTTCCTGCAATGGAGTAAGGATAATACCACTGCTTACACTCTGCCAAAAGAATTTAGTGTCTCTCTTTTATTCCCATCCAGGACTTACACTCCTGATCTTCTTGGGTTCCTAACTTTCTAACTACATGTCATCAGCTTCATCTATTTGAATATCAGGCAATTAAACTGTTGCTTATCTTTACTCAAAAATTCTTAATATATATAAAAAAAAAGCTTGAATTAGTAGTTATATTCTTTTACCACCACCACAATCTGGGCAGAAGGGGAGAACTAGTTAATGTGAGTTGCATCAGAGATGAAGGAGAACATATGTCCACGTATCTCAGCATGGCAGAAGAAAAACAGAGCTGTCAGTAAGACTCACCTGGAGTCAAAACCTGTGTCTTTTGTCCTTTGAGCAATTTCTGAACCCGAAGTAGCTGCAAGGAGTTCTCTCTCTTATCAAAGATGTCTCGGACCCAGTGAGACACCTCACAAACAGACTTCACAGTCTCTGAAATTATAGCAGCGTACTCTGAAGTTATCACAAATGAATGCATATTTCATCTTATACATCTTGCTAAGAAAAGACAGTATGAAATTAAGAAGAAAAGTTTTCAACTAAGTATCTACAACAGCCTTATTCAAGAATTTCTGTGAGAGATTGAACTAGATCACCTCCAGAGGCCTCTTTCCAACCAACAATTCTGCAGTTCAAGAAGACAATGAAACAGAGAAGAAAAATTTTCTGGATTTGGAAACACAAACAGGAAAATGCCTTACAAGTGGTGTTAACTGCTTGTAAAATCCACAGAATCACTTAGCTTGGAAAAGACTACTGAGATCACTGAGTTCAACTTAGGACTGAACACCACCTTGTCACATAGACCATGGCATTGAGTGTCATTTCTTGAACATTTTCAGTGATGGTGACTCTACATCTTCCCTGGGAAGTCCATTCCAGTGTTTAACAACCCTTTCCATGAAGAAATGCCTCCCAATGTCCATCCTGGCACAGCCTGAGGCCATTTCCTCTCATCCTGCTGCTTGTTATCTGTGAGAGGAGGCCAATCCCCAGCTGGCCACAACTTCCTTTCAGGCACTTGTAAACAGTGATCAGGTCACTCCTTTTCTTCAGACTAAACACCCCCAGCTCCCTCAGCCACATCTCACAGGACTTGTGCTCCAGACTCTTCCCCAGCTCCACTGCCCTTCTCTGAACTTGCTCCAGCACCTCAGTGTCTCTCCTGCAGTGAAAGGCTCAAAACAGGACACAGGATTTAAGGTGTGGCTTCACTAGTGCTAAGCACAGAGGAACAATCACTTCCCTAGTCCTGGTGGGTTCATTATTGCTGATATGTTCAGGATGTCCTTGGCCTTCTTGGCCACCTGGGCACACACTGGCTCATGTTCAGCTGCTGTTGATCAGCACTCATAGGGCCTTTTCCTCCCAGCAGCTTTCCAGCTACTCTGTCCCAGCCTGTGGCACTGCCTAGGGTTGTTTTGACCCAAGGGCAGCACCCAGCACTTGGCCTTGTTGGCCCTCACACAATTGACCTCAGCCCATGGATCCAGGTTGTGCAGATCCCTCTGCAGAGCCTTCCTGCCCTGCAGCAGATCAGCACTGCCACCCAGCTTGGTGCCATCTGCAAACTGGCTGAGGGTGCTCTCCATCCTCTCACACACATCATCAATAAAGGTATTAAACAGGACTGACCCTGATACTGAGCCCTGGGGAACACCTCAGGATACAGCATGAAGGACATGAATTATCCTAGAAAACTTGAGGCATGTAACCAAGAGAGTCAGAGAATGGTTAGAGTTGGAAGAGACATTAAAGGTCATGTTGTTCTAACTGCTGACATGGGCAGGAACACCTTCAAACACATCACATTGTTCAGGTCCATATCCAGCCTGGCCTTGAACTCTTCAGGAATAGGGCATCAACAAATTCCTTGAGCTACCTGTTCCAGTGCCTCACAAGCGGCAGAGTTTTAAAAAAAAACAGAACTGCCATTTCTCTAACCTACCTATTAGGCCATTTTCACAGGCAGTTACTCTGTATTTTTATTCCTAATGTGTTCTCACATTACATCTTGAACGGTATATCAATGGTACATCTTGAACAAGACAGAGAAGTAAAATAGTAATCCATTAGACTTCCAGAGAGAGAGAGAGGAAGACTTTTTTTCCCTCTGGAAGCAGGCAGTAGGTGGGAGTCAAAGTATTCTTAGCAAGGAGTGTATCATTGCTCAAAGAGCCAGCATTTTCAGGTAGAATCATACTTGCAAGTTTCTGGTACTCAGCAGTGTCTGGGCTGGTGTTCTCCAGCAGATCTCTGAAGAAATGCTTGTACCTGAGGTGAAGAGAGCAGGTTTAATTCACAATAAGACACCAGGAACAGCAGCAGCACTTCCTCTTCATAACAGCACAGTGAACAACACTCAGCCAGGAGACAGAATAAGCCTATCAAAGCAGTTTTGGTCACACTTCATTCACATTCATTTTATCATCAAATGTCTCAACCAAAGTAACCCAAGTATTTTATCATCTGCAAACCTTTGGCTTTTCCTGGGGATCCAATAGAAGCAGATCACAAATCACTTGAGATCATGAGGCTCACTCAGAATTCAAATAAATATGCCATCAATTTCTCTTTGAACCATCTATTTTTAATAGTATATGAATGGTGGCATTCATACCATATTTCCTGCCCACACAAGAAAATAAAGGCACTTCTAGAAGAACTAGGACTCCCCCCTTTCTCTTTCTTCTTTTCCAGTGTTTTACTGGAGAGGATAAGATCTCTGCATATGCTTTCTCCCAGTAAAGTCAAACAGAAGGAACTTAACAGATTCTCAGACTGGCAGAACTCATATGACCTAATGCATATGTACTAGGGCTTTAAAGAAATTTTAATATGATAGAGCTGATCAATGAAAAAATTAGACTTTATATTAAAAAGCTCACATTTTTCCAAATAGTTAGACAGCAACTAATATACTGCTATTTTGCAAATTTAAAAGTAGTATCTAAAGAATTGTGGTAAAAACCCACCAATCAACTTAATGTTTACTTCTGCCAAGCTGATTAAAACAGTGTGTAAAATTACATTAAATACTGTGGTATGATGTCTCCAACTTATTTTCAAAGAAACGAGGTGCTCAATCTCTCAGATTTTTTTTTAGTGTAGATAAGATCATGGTTAAGGTCAAGCTACTGGATCTAAAGCAGCAGAATCTGGGCGCCTTTATTACCCACACGCCATCCCCAAGAAAGGGCTGCCCATGAGTGCATGCAGCACTGTCCTCAAGTAGTTTGTTTGTCTCTTCAAAGGGGAGATGATCATAAAATACCCTGAGCTGGAAGGCATCCACAAGGATCATCAAGTCCAATTCTTGCTTCTGCATTTTTAGGACAACCCTAAAAATCACACATGTCCAATGATGCTGCCTAAACATTTCTTGAAAACTGGAAGGCTTGGTGCCTCACAAGGGAGATGCAGCAATCCTGACTGGATCTGTCTGGGCTCAGACAAATGTGATGGGCACCAAATCTGAGGAAAGCATGCAGCCCTGATAACCAGAGAGGGAAGAGAAGCTCTCCTGTGTTCATTAATCTTATTTCTCTCCAAAAGCAGCTATCTTCAAGAGTCACAGATTGCTCCAGGTCATCAATCTGCATAAAAATTATGCAAAAGCATCACTGGCAGAGACCATCACTTCTGCAGCATTTCAATCAGCTTGCTTTCATTCAGGGCCAAACTTCAGTAGCTTACTGAGACAGCAGAAAGCCTCTAGCTCTATCCAAGAGCTAGAGGAAGGAGCCAGGGCTGAACACAACTACCTTCCTGCATCATCTCCCATCCATGTACACTGATTCCACTTTAGAGGCACATCCTCAGGTCTGTTTCATTGCTGTCTCTATGCTCTGATTTTGAGACACAATAGGCAACTTTCCCTTTCACAGCAACAAAGACAATGTTATAATCCTTTTTCCCTTCTTATGCTAAACCCTTGAAGAGTCACAATTGCTTACTTACTGGTGCAGCCTCTGCAGGGGCAAAGGAAGCAGATCCTCTAGCTGCCTCCCTTGAAACTGAGGTCGAGTCTCCTGGAGTTTCTTAAACCGCCGGAATGACTTATTTTTCCTCACTTGCTCCTGTGTGCAGCAATAAAAGGGATATAGCTTTGAGATACAGGAAGAACTATGTGCTCTAGTCTGTACCAGAGCTTGGAGCACTTCACCTTAGAGTTTAGGACTCCAGTCCTACAAGCATCAACTACTTTTGTGGCTATGGGCAAGCCATTCCCTTTCTCCTGACCATCCATTCCAGTGGGCAATGGAAGTGATATCTCCCCTCCATACATGGAATTAAAGGAAAACAAGGAGTGTGCTTGTGGCTTTTTGCCATGCCTTTCAAGAAAAAGCAATACTGATCTGCACTCCCATCACTTTAAGACAAGTATCCAAAATGGCTTTTTCTCTTGGAAAATCAAAATCATTAATACAGGCACGCAAAGAAAAGAGGGGGGAAACATCTCAGATGTTTCTGAATCTGGGAATAAACACGGACAAAACTGGGAGTTGAGTGGTTTAAATTCCAGATACAGCAGTCAGGACTTCTGAATAAATGTATATTCTGCAGAAATTTCTTGAAGACATCTTGAATTTGATGACATAAGTGGGAAGGAAAAAATCGCCTTCAACATAGAAAAAAATTATGAAGGAAAAGGAAATCCCATGGCTAGGATACAGTTGGTGGTAGTGGGAAAGACTAGGAGACCTGACAATTCCTAGAATGAGATCACTGTATCATAGTGAAAGCCTGGAAACTCTCTAGGCTTGCCAGTTAGGAAGGAGTGGGAGTAAATACAGAACTCTGTTTTAGAAATATACATGAATACAAATACAGAAAGCAGTGCTCACCATATGCACATACACATACAAACACCTGAAAAAAGCATCAGAATTTTGAAACTCTAAATAAGTAGAGAAATTTTCACCATTTTATTGTGGAAGAAAGCCTGAATTTCATCAGCCCAGAAAAAGTAAGAGCAATGATCCCTCCAGAAACAAAAGACAAATGGAAGCATGTGGCAGTTTCATAGAATGGAAAAAGAGAAACCATATGAAGACTAAAGTAGATATTTACCTTCAGGGTTTTATTTGCCTGCTCCAAATTCTCAGCGTAGTAGCCATAAAGATCCAGACTCTGACAAAAATTTTCTAGTCCTAGTCCCAAATTCCCTTTCTCCAGGTGAAGTGACAGAATACTGCACAAGGAACAAAGATAGCTTGTGAGGGACACATTACTGATGGCATTTTCACAGCTTCTTCTGATTCATTCCTTTGCTGACCTGCCTTTACCATTCTCCATTTCATACCCACTTTCTATGCCAAATTCGAGCTTGGAGGTCAGATTAAGCCACAGAACACATTGTGGAACAGACTTACTGAGCTTAAACCACTGTTCAGTAGCTGGGTACCCAGGTACGTGATACAGATCAGGAGTTCCCTGATCCTGAGAACTCTTCCTGGGGAGCTTCTGGGGGCACCTCCATATGTCATCAAGGCTAGCAGTGCTAGGACTGAGTGCCTGTTTTACAAGATGTTGGCCTTATTTCCCCAAATCTTACTTTCTCATCAGCATAGAGTCCTCCCAATATAATTACAGGAATTGCATCCTGTGTCCACTTACTGGCTGGCTGAATATAAGGACTCCAGAGGTCCAAATATAGTTTCCAACACAGCAGGTTTCAGCGTTCCTTTGGCCTTTAAAATTGTCACAAAGTACTAAGTAGGGGGAAAAAAAAAGGAGTTTCAAACAGGTAGCATTCAAAAATCATCATAAAATCACTAAATGGTTTGGATTAGAAAGGATCTTAAAGACCACCTAGTTCCAACCTGCTCAGAAACACCTTCCAAGCCCTATCCAGCCTGGCTGGTCACTTCCAGGGGTGAGGCATCCACAGCTTCTCTGGGCCATCTGTGCCACTGTCTCACCACCCTCACAGTAAATAACTTCTTCCTAACACCTAATCTAAACCTACTGTATTTCAGTTTGAAATCACTCCTCCTTGTCCTATCATTATGTGCCTGTGTAAAAAGTCACTCTCCCTCTTCTTTATAAACCCCCTTTAAGCACTGGAAGGCTGCAAAGGTTGTTAACCTCTGAGGTCACTCAAAGGCCACTTGTGGCATACAGCAGAAGGCAGAAGTTGCAGCCTGAACACTCTTTGGCTTGAAAAGATATCAAATATTGTGAGTGTCTACCTAAGATATCCACCATCAGATGTAAGCCTTACTTGTAGCTTTCACAATAACTGTAACCACATGGAACACTACTACAGCACTGAAAAGAGTCTATTTCAGTATCCTCCAATGCGTCTGTTTTTCACCATCTTGTCCATAATTTTTTTTCTTGTCTGTGTCCCTACAGTTCATACATCTCAGACATCTTATGGCAAGCCTCCTATTCAATCAAAACTTTAAAGATTTATGTCTGTGTACAGACCAAGGCCAAAAAGCCAAACCCATGAGCTATTGAATATTACAGAGCAGGTGAAAGAAAAATAACAAAAAATCCTTTCAGCCACAGCAGGCGTCCCAAGCATTAGCGATGTACCAAAGTCTTGCTTTTTACCTTTCCCCATGACAACACGAATAAGTATGTGCTGTCTGAAGACACCCACATATCAGAAGGGGCAGAAATACTCACTGTGAGCACCAAATCCAGCTGCTCAAGGTATTTGTGTTCCGTTTCCAGCAGTTCCTTGGCCGTCCTGCTGCGCTTCCTCTCCCATCGAGCCCTCTGGTCTTCCACAGTGTTTGCTCCAACCACAAATGGCAGGGATGAGGCACTCATGGCAGAGTCAGGGTTGATATACAGGGAGGTAAAAGATCCTGGAGAGCCAAGAAAGATGGACACACAACAAAAGAATAACTTATGTCGCAGGGTAGGATTCTGAGCTAAAAACTCTACACTTTCCTAGGAAATAAGGGAAGACAGTTGACAGCAATAATTATGCAGTTTCCTTCTGCATTCCCTCCTGTGGACAGAGGGGCCCTGCATCAAACAGAGGAACACCATTAAAGACACCAGGCTGTGAAAGCAAGGACGGTACATGACGATACACCTGTAAGTATATCTCAGTGTACAATCCCACATGTAAACCACTGCTTCCTGTGCTTTGCCCTCCCCATTCTTTGTGTGAAATTCTTGTTAAATTCAATCAAGTTTATGGGTGGAAAAGATACTGTGGATAAGAGTAGAAAATAGCTGTAAGATTTGTCTCGTGGGGGGGATGTAGTGGGACTTCCCTGCTACCACAGGGAAAGAGAAGTTCTTGCTTGTTTTCCTGTGGAGGTTACTAAGAAGCAAGGCTTGCTTTGTCGTTTTCTAGAAGTATTTTGTGCTCCTGGAGGTGAGAGAGGCTGAGCAACTGCTGTGGATCATACCAGCTTTGCTCCTGCTCTTCTGCTACAGTATCATGATTTTGTTGCACAGAAAAACATTGTTTATCACCCTCAGAGAAAGAGGCATGTTTTAACAGAACAACAGTTAGATATTGTTCTTTTGATGAAGAGGCAGTGCAGGCAGTTGCACACTTGCCTCAGCATCAAGTCTGCCGTTTCGCTGGAAGCTGAGCTGCCTCTGGAAAGCTCTGTTTCCCACATGGACAAGATACACTAATACAGAAAGATGTGTCATCATAGAGAAGGAGATTTGCCAAACACAGAGAGCTGAGGGACATGTGCAGTGTTTTATAGGAGCAGCAGCTTCTCCAGAGGTTTTCCCTCATATACACTCACAGCAAAACCACAAGCTTAGCCAAACAGGGCAGACCTGGCATGGACAGAGAGGCAGCACTGCAGGAACACCACCTTAAGCTTAGCATTAGTCCCCCCTGAACTGTTCAAGGCCAGGCTGGATGGAGCCCCAAACAGCCCTGTGTGTGGAAGGTGTCCTTGGGCTTTGCAGGGCTTTTGGAAGGAGAGGGTCTTTAAGGTCCCTTCCAACCCAAACCATTCCATGATCCTGTTCAAGGGCAGTTGCAAAGTACTCACCAGTAATGGACTAAAACGCTGCCATTTGCAGAGCACCTCTAGGCTGGGTAGACTGCAGTCAAGGTTTTCATTTTGCAGACCAATTTCTTTTAACACACAATAATTAAAACAAACAAGTTATACCTGGTTTGACCATGTACTGGTTCACAAAGAGAAGTTCAAGCATTCCCATTATTGCACAATATATTCTGTATCAGTTCCAAAGGGTGAGAGCTGTCTGTAGCCCATAACACTTCACCTACAAGTGATAGAACTGCTACAGCTTGCTTCTCCCCAGCTCACATTCAGACCCTTTGTTACTGTTAACTTCCTTATCATGCACCATTAGCAGAATCCATTTCACCATTTCTACATTTTTTGAGTACCCTCAAAAAATCCCCTCTTCTTATTGCAGCACAGCCCCTCTTGATGTCTCAGGAGTGTAAACACATGGTGAGTTAGCTCCAAAGGCCACATGGCCCCATATCCCACACTGTAAGGTGAGAGAAAGTGGAAGGGAAAGGGGGTAATTCTGGAGCCCACAGCCAGTCCTCAGCCACCCTGAGGAGTAAAGGAGTAAATATTACAGGAGTTAATACTGAAAGTAAAATATGCAGCCAGCCTTCCTTCAATTTGCTTGTGCTGCAGGGTATTAAAAGTGTATTTTGGATCAGTCAAAAAACAAGGGCATTATATTTTTTCAGCAGATGAGAAAAGATCTGTTAAAAGTCTTGCAGAATTGAACAGAATGCTTTTCTTGACCAAAAATGAAGTGTTTTACTCATTATTAGGGTTCTGGTTGGTTGGTTTATTTTTAACCAAATTAAATATGTCTTAAAGAAATAAATATTTCCAGTAAAAAAGAAAAAACAAACAAACAAACAAACAAACAAACAAAAAACCCAACAAAACAAAACAAAAAACCCAACCAAACAAACAAAAAACAAAACAAAAAAAAACAAACCAAAACAAAAAAAAACCAAAACCAACCCACCCAAAAAACATGAGCACGCTGAAAACCATTTACTAAACGTTAACCAAATGTTTGTCGTGAATTCAGGAAATACTTGGTGGAATCAGGGACTAATTTAGCCAAAGGGATCTTTATGGTTCATGCAGTGGAGCCTTGTGACTGGAGTGGGGCTACCACCGAAGTCAAGCTAAGCTGCTCAGGGGTTCATCCTGCCCAGGACCCTTCCCTTGGAGACCAGGACACGACGGGACACAACACCGACACAGATCCCGGCTCCGATTCCGGTTCTGACCCCAGGCCTGGTTCTATCTCTGGTTCTGGTTCAGCC
>VXBI01010017.1:133156-161724 GCA_013397375.1 Toxostoma redivivum | reverse complement strand
CCCTGAGCTCTCGCTCAGACCTCCCTGCCCAAGGTTCAGGTGAAGCTCTTCTCCGGTACTCTTGGTGAGTCAAAATCCATCTGTTCTGGCAACACGTTCTTCATCCCGTCCGCTTTCGAGACAATTTAGCGGGCACGTCGCGAGAACGTGTGGGCAAGACAAAACTGACTTCCGTGGAGCAGCTCGGACAGCAATTTTTACAACAGTAAGGATGCCAGGTTCACTTCTGGTCGGGAATCAGCCTCTGGAATCCAGCTCTGGGAAAAGCCATCGGGTGCTCTGCTCTGGCAAAAAGCTGCCATGGTAAAAGTGTCATAAAAAGTTGGAAGGATGATAATGGAAGGAACCAAATTTCACAAAGCAGAACTTCCCAAGTGTAATCAAAGAGCAGGAAGAATTAAAACATGCCTTTCTGCTCTAAGACCTCTGGGAATCTGGTCGGGGAGGATCTTAAAGTCGTGGTCAGTTCTAGAAGTCAGGGCACTTGAAGTCAGGGAAAAGTGGTTCTTTTAAACAAAGAGCCTACCAGTATCATGAACATTTCACTCCATCTTGTCGCTCTTGTTCTGCTGGGACTCTGCAATGCAAAAGGTAGCATCATTTAGCAGAGAAAACCTCAAACAGCATCAACTACCAGAAAAAGCATTGAACAGGAAGGTGAAAGCCTTGAAACACATTAACTGCCTCATCTCTACAACTGGGTAGTGTAGAGAACAGTTTAAATGTCGTCTCAGTTAAAATGCTGCTTGCCAACTTGTTTGATTTAATGATCTTTGTATTTGCCTTCTGATCATTTTATCAGTACTTTCAGTGTACATTGTGTGGAAATCAATTGCTGAATCACTGCTGAGTGTTTTGGTGGGACTAGGAGCTGACATTGAGGGGTACTTGAGCCCCACTCATTTCTGTAGCCTTCAGGCCATTGGTGCCTATGCTTTATATGAAGTGCTCTTAGGAAGCAGTGGCTGTGGAGTCAGCAGGTGAAAGAGGTACTGCTGGTAGGGCTCTGGGGGACAGAGAATAGTCATTGTATTTGTCTTGGGAGGTGGAAGACGAGAAAGAGTAGCCCATGAGAATTCACCAAGTGGTCAGTGGTCTGGTTGTTTTCTGCCAGCAGTTCAGAAATGAGTCTGATACACTCCTGTGCATCTTGCAACCTTTTACCTGGTCTGTATGTCTGCCACAGGAAGTTTGTGGTTTTCCTCTCTATGGGTGGTGAAACTGATTAGCAAGTTTTCCTACATGAGCACAGTTGGGCTGAACAGGGAAGATGAGGTCACCCCTGTTAGACCACAGTTTGCCACAACAGCCCAGGGGCACACCAGGGTCTGCTGTCCCTTGTGGTCTCTTTAGTGTCTCCAACTGAGTTTGGGAGGTCTAGATAGCATTCTTGAGAGGTGATGTTGGATGAAGCAACTGCTGCCAGATCATGAGGTGTTCATTGCTGCCAAATTGTCCTCAGCTACAAATTCTACTGGCTCCTCTTGGCTTCCCAGTCCCAAAGGACATTAGTCATAGCCTGCATGTGTTGCAGTACAGCACTTGGGTCACCTGAAGATGACTTTGCAGTTCATCAGATCTGTGAGCAGTTACACACCTGCTCTGCTTGCAGGACCTTGTGAAGGTGTTGTGCTTGTTGGAGGGTCTAAGGTCAAGCTTGAACCATGGAAGTGCTGTTGGATAATTTTTTTTTTTTTTGGAGAAGAGAAGTTATTGAAAAATAAAAATAAACCTGACATACTGAGCAGGGGCACTGGATGGAATGTTCTCAACTGGCAAAATGGTCTTATTTTGTTTGTATGTATTTGGGTGGTTGTGATCTGACCTGTGCTTGAGATCAGGTACCTGCTGTAGTACTTGGAGTTTTTAGCCACTGATGACACATACTTGATACCAAGCACAGAGCCACTGGCAGCTACAAAGCAGTAAAGCCACACCACATGCTCAAAGGTCAGCTCAAAAGGAAATGGGGACCTGCCTCAAGTATACCTCCAGCATTTCCTGCATTTATTTTTTTTTCCGTGTATATGCTGAAGTTCTCAGCTGGTGTGATGTTGTCAGTTAAGGACATATTGTTGTGCTGATTGTACATTCCCTCTTCCTAGGCAGGGGAAACTGCACTTTCCAAGTGCTGGTTGTTTGACTTGGAGGTGGAGGTGCTGTGGATGTGTGTCAGCAGAGTGACGTGGATATGTGACAGCACAGTGACATACATTGCTGGCACTGTGGGAGCATGGGCAGCTCTGCACCTGCATCCACAGCTGTCCGGCACGTGGATGTGTGAAACACCTGAGATCTGAGACTGCCACAGCGTCTCATGGTCAGTATCCAGGTGTTGATATGATGTGGATAGGGCAAATCTTGCTGGAGACAGAGGAAGTTGTTGGTTCCAGCATATGCAAGGGAGTTGATGTACCAGATGACTTTGGAAGCAGAGCAAATTGTCTGTCTAGTACATCCCATCCAGAAGTGACAGCATAGGGTATATCTGTACTCCCTTGCAGAGGGGGGAAGTTCCCCAATGAAGGATCAGAACCTCATGGAATGCCCTGTGTAAAGCTGTGGCGTGTGAGATTTTGCTCACATGTGTGATTTTGCTGAAGAAATTGTGAAACTCATAGAGCACTCTCAAGCCATAAGGGGCAGAACAACTATACTTCAAGGTTGATGGAATTTATTTTGCTTTTTCTTGGCAGTGGAGAGAGTGGTGCTGGGAAAACAGAGAGTACGAAGTTGTTGCTGCAGCACATAATGAACCTATGCAAAGGCAACTCACAGCTGGAGCAGCAGATACTTCAGGTAGGTCATTGCAGGATGGTGCTTGAAGGTGCAGAAGCAACACTGCTGCAAGACAACTTTAATGAGGCTTAGGAAGCCTGCTGGTGAATCACCACTGGAAATCAGGGAGCTACACATAAGACACATAAGAAAATAGTGGATAAGAATGGTGAGATAGCTGGCCACAAGTTAGAAGGGTTAGTAGGTCAGTAATTTTTTTTTTTGCTGGACATGATTCTTAAATTAGAGAAAACTATCACAGTTATTTATCATGTTCTCTGTTACAATAGATTGCTGGCATTTTTCCAAATAATTTCCTGTTTGAGGTAGAACAAGGACTTTCATTAGAAAAATGAGATCTTAATTTAATGCTAAAGACGGATGAAGAATTCACATACCCTTTAGTAACCTGTCCTTGGCTACTTATACTGCCAGGCACATACCTGCTAGCTGGCTAACTGCCATCCTTATTGTTTTCATATATCTTTGTTAGCTCATTTTGAAACATATTTGACTCTTTCGTCTGAAATATTTCCGCTTGAATTTCTCCCCAGAGACTTGTGAGGTTTTTTTAAACAAATCATACTTTAAACCTTCCATGTGATAGATTATGATGAGTGAGTTCTTGGATTACTTCACTTTAAAGTCTGTCTTCGCAGATTTCCTGTAGAAACACAGAGTTCTTTCTCTGTGTAGTATATTAACCTCAACCAGTGCCCACCAAGCCACTCTATCATTCCACCTCCTTAATCAGAGAGGGGTGGAAAAATGTAACGAAAGCTCATGGGTTGAGATAAGGATTGTGGGGTCACTCAGCAGCTACTATCACAGACAAAACAGGCTTATCTTAGGGAAAATTAATTTAATTTCTTGCCAGCTAATATCAGAGTAGGATGATGAGAAATGAGAACAAATCTTGAAACACCTTCCCCAGCTCTTTCCTTCTCCCTAGGCTCAACTTGACTCCCAGTTTCTCTGCCTTCTCTCCAGCAGTGCAGGCAGATAGGGGATGGATGTTGAGGTCATTCATCACAGATTATCTGTGCTATGTCTTATTCCTCATGTTCTTTCCCTCCTCCATCATGGGATCTCTCCCACAGGAGACAGTCTTTCAGGAGCAGGTTGATTCAGAGTGGGTGCCTTGATGTGATGCAGTCCTTCAGGAGCAGGCTGCTCCAGTGTCAGTATTGTCCATTGGGTGTTTGTACATCTGTACTTCAGGAAGAGGGTGCTCCAGTCTGGGTCCCCTTTATAGGGTTCAGTCCTTCAGGAACAGGGTGCGTCAGCATGGATCCCCCACAGGGTCACAAGTCCTGCCATCAAACCTGTTCTAGCATGGGCTCCTCTACACAGGCCACAGGTCCTGCAGGAGGGTTTCCCATGGGGTCACAGGCTCCTTCAGGCACCCACCTGCTCTGGTGTGGGCTCCTCCAGGGCTGCAGGTGGATCTCTGCTCCCCCCAGACCTCCAGGGGCTGTGGGGGCATAGCTGCCTCCCCATGGGCTGCACCAGGGGCTGCAGGGGAATCTCTGCTCTGGCAGCTGGAGCAGCTCCTGCCCCTCCTCCTTCACTCACCTGGTGTCTGCAGGGCTGTTTCTCTCACACAGTCTCACTCCTCTCTCCCTTCTGTGGGTGTGCAGCATTTTTATCCCAGAGGCACTGCCAATGTCTCTGGTGGGCTCAGCCTTGGCCAGTGGCAGGTCTGTAAGGGAGCCAGCTGGCATTGGCTCTTTGGACATGGGGAAAGTCTGGCATCTCCTCACAGAAAATAGCTTTAGCTCCTCCTGCAACCAATATATTGACACATAAACCCGATGCCCCATGCTGTGCTTTGGGCTCTGGAATGGCTTATTAATTCAATGTGGTATCATCCATGGTGGATCCAAGGTGAATGCCTTGCATTGTGGGAATGTGACCTTGATACACCTGCTGTCCTGCTTAGAGCTGGCTTGGGCCACACTGCCAGGCTTCTGACCTGAGCAGGTTCCACAGGCAGGAGAGCTGTGTTTGCTCAGCAGTGAGCCTAGAGCCAGCCTGCAGTTCCTTCCCTGGAAATAACTCTTCAGCCCAGACAAGCTGCCCTTGGGAAGCCTAGAGGTGACAGTGAAGAAATAATATGCGTCTTATTTGGTTCCTGTAGATATATCCAAGGACTAAGTTAGTCCTTTGGGGGATTACAGTCATACCCTGAAGCTATGTTCAACAGGCTACCCAGCATCTACTCTGAGGCATTGTTCCGGCTGATAGGCCTTCTTTGCTCAGATACAGAAAAATGGTCATTTTGCCACCTTTGCATCCAGCTTACCAAGCTGGTCTGATTGTTCTGTTAATGTCTTTATAATGCATTGTCTGTATGTCTACAAATTTCAGTAGCTAAGCTGTCATACTTAACATTAACTGAGTGCCATGATGACTTTGTTTATTGCTGTTGTATAGCACTCCAATTATCTAGTGACAACAGGTACTGTGTGGAAGTAGGTTATACCAACCTTATCTTCTAACAAATGACTCAGTGATCTTACTGAGATCCCATCAGTTCAATGGTATGATCACCGTTAATCTCATGCTGCTTAGTCTTTGTGGTATTTGCCTCTTTGAATTTCTTTATTCAGGCAGAGATAAAATAGGTGCTCATCCATATTCATGGAGTGGTTCCTTTTCCAGCTAAACTCTGAATAGCAAATGCTGAAGATAAGTTTTTCCAGGCAAATTAGATTGGATCGCTTAATCTGAAGAATGATTGTTCTGCTTCTTCTCTTGTTTTAGGTGAATCCATTGCTTGAAGCTTTTGGCAATGCCCAGACAGTGATGAATGACAACAGCAGCCGCTTTGGAAAATATATACAGCTTCGTTTCCAGAAAAATACAGGTGAAGTCAAGGGCAATTGCTAGCCTTGGGGAGTGGTTAGGAACTGGAGGGAGTGGACTGAGTATCTAAAACTTGTGAAGGGTAAGATTTTGGCACGTGGCTACTTGTGGGAAGGGTGTGCAGTTAAGTAAAATCTCACAGCAACCAGTGTTGGATAGGACCTGGTTAGGATTAGGCCTGGGTTTGGACAGAGAGTGAGTATGGGAAGGATATGGGGGTAAGAGTGCAGTGTCAGTAATACTCTGTGATGTCAGAAGCCTTTGTCTCTGCTAAAAGAAGTGAACAGAAATCTATAAAAACACAGGAAGCATGGAGAAGCAAATTTCTGGTGTGCTGGGCAGCCTAGAGGGTCTTGCACACAGAAAAGTTAGTTTAGACACTTCTGTGCTCCTGGCACCAAAGAGGAGATGTGAGACAGCCCAGGGAGCTTCATGTCCCCCAGAGTGAAGTTCCCCTGTCACCCTGTCACCTTTTTGTGTGCAGTGCAAGGTGCAAAGCTGAGTGAGTACCTGTTAGAGAAGTCACGGGTGGTGCAACAAGATACTGGGGAGAGGAATTTCCACATCTTCTACTACATGTTTGCTGGACTATCTTCAGAGCAGAAGGAGATGTATGGGTTATTGGACCCTTCACTCTACAGGTGCGTCAAAGGCAGACCCTAGTTTAGTCTTTGTCACGGGTGGTGAAGGGGGAAAGTGCATAATGGAGTTTTTTCTCTTCCCTGGGGTTTTATCTGTGTGTGAGTGGAAACTTAAGTGGGATCTGAATGGAGCTACATGAAGAGATATTATGGATCATCCTGGAAGCCAGGAGGTCTGTGGTCTCTGCTGCACTACCTTGGAAAAATTTCTTACCCCTTCATGTCTCCACTTCTGATGATCTGCTTTGCTCCCGTGGGGTAGGATGGAGTTACCATGCTGATTGTGTGACAGTTTTCATGGGATATGCACTTTCTCAGGTACATAAGTGGACGATTTGGTACACAGGAAGTAACTGAACGCTGGAAGCACAAATACCAAGAGGTTTGCAATGCCCTTGACATGGTGGGCTTCCAAGAACAGGTTAGTCCTGGAACTGTTTCATTCCCATCTGTGCTACCTGCAGGCACAGGATTTCTTTCTAGCTGCTTTTTTGAAGCTCACTCCTAATTATTTCTTTAGATTTTCCATGTTACTTTCAGACCACCTGAGTCTGTCAGACTTTGTGGAGAGCTTTTTCCCACAGGTTCCTGTGCCTCTTCTCTTAACCTCTCCGACTTCTGGGTCATCTGTGTTGTACATGCTACATGCTGGTAGGTTTTTCAATCACCTTTCTTTTGTGTTTTAGGAGCAAGTGGACATGCAGGCTATCTTGGCTGGTGTGTTGTCTCTGGGCAATGTGACCTTTGAGCCTGAGGAGAGCAATGGGTCTGTAAAAGTCAGTGAAGCCTCTCAGGGGTGGCTGAAGGCTGCAGCGGTGAGTCACAAAAAATGTTGACAGAAGCCTTATGGGTATTATGCTCTTCCCCACTGGCTGTGTGACTGCAGGATCTGTTCCTGCCAGAGGATGTTTCTGCCTCAGAATATGAAGGTTTCTAAAGAACAAGGGTTTTTTTGGAAATGTACAGTTTGACCCCATGACAGCATTTGTTCACTGCTATTCAAAGAGATGCATCTCAGTTTCTATTTCTTGTGTGTCTAGAACCAGTGTCTTGCATAGTCAGCATATACCTTGCTGACTTCATAAAATGCAAGCTTTTTAAAACTAAGTGTTTCATGATAGTGAGTGTGACAATGCCTTGGAGAAATTCAGGGGTGCAATATCTGCACATTAGTTCTGTGTTTTCATCAGATTTCATCTACACTAAGTGCTGTCTCTTTTTTTTTTTTTCTTTTTTTGGTTATCTTAAATTAAGCTTTCTACTATTTTACATTAAATTATCACAGATTAATAAGTATATATTTCCCAGGACCACTCCATTTTTATTATATGGGATGGAGAAGTTACCCTGCTTTGTTAACAATGCAGAAAACAAGTAATATACTTCTCCCCTTCCTATTTCCTTTCATTTTGACCTGTTTGAAACCCCAGCACCCTTGCTCTTCAGTTTCACTCCCATCTCTTTGCCTGTTTCCCTCCTACACCATACCTGAAACAACCACCTTTGTCTGTTCAGCAGCCAACTTCTTCTTGTCTTATTTCTGAAAGCTCCTCATTTCTTGCCCACAGGAGGGGAATTCCTGTTAAATCACTGGGGGGTTCAATGTGTCTGAGTTTGCTTTGTTTCCTGCCTCTCATGTGGGCTCCTGTGCCTCTGGTGCTTCAGCACCTGCACAGTCACCTCGGTGTGGTGCTGTTCAATAAGTCATTAAAGCGCTCAGCAGGGCCTGGCTGGCTCCCAAGGAAGGTGAAAGGTGGCAGCACAGGGAGGGCTGAACAAAAAGTGTTTGAGAGGAGTGTGTGGGGCTGGCTGGTGTGGGAAAGAGCAGATCAGAGCACACATCTGACTCGTGCCAGCAGTAGAACTCACCTTGCAATGGGGCTGAAAGACTTGAGCCTGAACCACGACCCCGATGCACACAGACAGACACAATCCCCACCAGCAGAGTAAGGGGTCACAACTGATTGGCCTTGTCTGTCTTTCCTGTTTCCCAGGGTCAGTTTGGAGTCCAGGAAGATGAGCTGTTAAAATGCCTGATTTGTACAACATCAGTGACCCGAGGCGAGCAGATCCAGCGTTTTCACACCCAGCAGCAGGCAGAAGGTAGGGAACACAGTGAATTGCACATGTGCTGGCTAGAAAGACTGGGTTTTGATGGAAGGGTATCCCCACACATGTGCAGCTTGTTGGGAACAAAGATGTCCTTCTGTGCCCCTTCATTCCTCTCACACAGAGGCAAGTATGTCAGTGTTTATCTGTTTAGTCTCTTACTGACATGTAGGGCCATGAATGCTGCTTTTGTTTGGTCTCCAGGAGACTGCAGAGATTAAATGAGAAACCAAGGAATTAGCTTTGCTTTCTGCCTCAGTCCAGCCCAGAAAGAAACTCTGGGTATTTGTGCAAAAGAGGAGAAGGCTCCTGTTGCAGAGTGCTGGCAGTGTGCAAAGCTCTAGGTAATAGATGGAGAAGCAACCATGAGAACAATGAGATGTCACAGTGTCAGGAATGGAGTGAAAAGAGTGAAATAGCAAACACAAGGTGTTATTTTCCCTTTCAATAAAACAAGAAAATAATAAAAAAGTTTAATTAAAAAGAGAGATTATATCTTCAAATAAATGAAAGAATAAAATTAAAGTGAAATGGGATTAGCCAGTTCTGTTTTACAAATTTCTCTAGACAATAAAATATACACCTCTATTCATAATTAATGTTTACTTGTCTCCTTCTTAGAATGTCGGCAAGCTTTCCATCAATTGTGTCCTTTTCTTGCCTACAGCATTTAAACACTTAGCAGCTGTGGGCTAGGAGGAAGAGAGCCATCCAGTTTTCCAAGTAAAATCTGGAGCTTCTCTCTTGGTTTAGCAGTGAGGGGAACCATATTTAGTATATCTTCAGAGGGGAAAGCAGGGCTCTGGATATTCTAAAAAGTGGCATGACTCAAAAATGCCCTGGTATGGCATGGCTGATCTTGTAGAAGGATTGTGATGATTTTGGGATTAAAGAGCTGTTTTTATGGCTCCCACTTGGAAAGGGTGGGGACAATCCACAATCTGATTTTAAAAGTAGCTTTATAGATTGTTGCTAGAGGTGGATATATTGAGGCAGCATGTGTCCCTTGTCCCCTGCTCTCCTCTGAAGCCCGTCAGTGAGCTGCTCTTGCTCCCTCTGTGCAGATGCTCGGGACTCCATTGCCAAGGTGGCCTATGGCCGAGTGTTTGGCTGGATTGTTTGCAAGATCAATGAGCTGCTGGCTGAAAATGTGGATCCTGAGGTGGAACTGAGGGAGATAGGTGAGTTCTGCCTTCCTTGCTCCTCTTCTCAAATGTGCATCCCTCAGCCACAATGAAGGACAGGCACAGCATGAGATTTCACAGAGCTTGTGTGCTGGGGTGCATTATCAAAACTGTGATCCTGCTAGAGATAAGAGTCAGCAGCATGAAGTCTGTAGGGCTTTGTTCAACTCTGAGCAGTCAGTTGATCTGAAACAACTGTGAGGCTGTAGTTCTGGGGCACTCTGGCTTAGCAGAGAAACCAAGCTGGAGTGGGTCTTCTCTTAACTAACTCCAAGCTGTGGAAGAGCTGCCGCTGGTGTCTCTCGGCTACATTTTCTCTGTGCCACAAGAGCTGTGTGATAAGAGATTTAGTTGTGTGTTGGTGTACAGAGTAATCTGCAGGATGGTCTGTAGGCTCCATGATGTTCTCTTCTTATCTTTTTTTAGGCATATTGGATATTTTTGGGTTTGAAAACTTTGCAGTGAATCGTTTTGAACAGCTTTGCATAAACTTGGCCAATGAGCAGCTGCAGCATTTCTTCAACCATGTAAGTCTGCTGAGGGTAACCTCACCTTGTGTTGCAGAGAAAGCAGAACACTGCTCTACCTGGCACATGCAGGAGAGCTTGGGGAAAAACAGATCTATTACCTGGAAGGACAGAAATAGTGAATAGTGAAGCAGGATAGAAAGCATCAACCTTCCCTGCTGGGGCAGAGGAGCCACTGGGACAGGAAGGGAAGAGGTAGAAGGATCAGGCAGTAACCACAGTCTTAATAGCAGGCACACTTACACTCTGACAAGTGTTCCTGCCTTATGCACTAGCACCAGTGAGTGCCAGGGTTACAGAGAGCCATGGAGAACAGCAGCCACATCTTGGACCTGTCGTGCTGTGGCTGAGAGTGCCACACCTCCGTCCTCTTGTTCAGGGCAGGAAGGAAGATGTTCAGGGTTTGTCTAGCGAAGTCTGGTGAGTGCTTCAGCCTCTTTTTTCTTTATTTCAGCACATTTTCCAGCTGGAGCAGGCTGCCTATAAGGAAGAAGGGCTGCCTTGGGAGACCATCACATTCAACAATAATGAACCTATCCTGGTGAGTGGGAGGACTGACAGAATATAATTGCTCTGTCCAGCCAAAAGAAAAGTTTTGCTCTTTCTACCATGGGTAGGAGATGCACCTGAGAAGAATCTCTGCAAAGGGTGGTGAGGGTGAGAGGGGATGTCCTGCACTGCTTTACATATGTGTGATGCATCTTCTTTCCTGCAGAATCTGCTCCTGGCCAAGCCACTTGGGCTGCTGTCGCTTCTGGATGAGCAGAGTGCATTTCCTCAGGTATGTAAGAAAGAGTAGGCAGAGAAAATATTCTGGGGGCTAATATACCAATGAATATGTGGGCTGCCAAAAAAAAGTTCTTGGGTTGGAGTGCAGAATGAACAGAAATGTCCCCATGTGTGACTTAGGAGACAAGACATCCAGATGAGGGACAGTTCAGTGGCATTGGCATCTCTGAAATGAGTCAGAGAGAAGGTACAGCAGAAGACTATGGCACAGCCAAGGATACTTCCAACGCTTTGTTTTGATTCTGTGTGTCCTCATCAGGCCTCTGTTGCAGCTTATGAAATGTGCTCTCTTGCAGGCAACTGATAAGACATTTGTGGATAAACTAAACAGCAGCTTTAAGAAGAATTTACGCTTCCAGCCAGCCCGAGGTCGTGTTTTGGGCTTCAGCATCATGCACTATGCTGGGAAAGTATGTACTGTCTGCAGGAAGAATGCTGTTGTAATGTATATTGGAGGGGTTAGAAGTGTTGCTTGACAAATAAGGCTTTGATGTTAGGGATAGTGTGGTCTGAGGATGACAATAACAGAAGTGATGTGTTCCAATGGATTGCCTCCTAGAATTCCCTGGGATTTATGTAAAAGGTACAGGAAGAGAAGACCCCTGAGAAGAGTGGGGCTACCTTTGACAACTTTAGGGCATTAGAAGAATCTGCTATTCTTCTAATCACCATTCTATTAGAACTCTAGTCCTAAAATAGTCCTTTAAATAAAAGTACCATGTCCACTGTGCAGCACCAAGACAGGCTAAAGGCTTTTTCTTTACTTATTGGGTTCCAGAGCATAGGAGTGACTATTTTTTTGCAAATGCCTGGGAACACTGTGTAAACAGCAGAGTAATTAATGTTTTGAAAGTGGAGGCAGTTATTTACACATTCACTGGTATCTAAGCAGCTTGAGATTTAGCACTATTGCATGAACTTTACTGCCACCAGTATTGAAAGCACTGGTCCACATTAAGTTAAATTGATTTGAGATAATTTTTGGAACAGGAGCAGATTCAGGTCATTGTAACTTGCATCTTAGTAATCTAATCTCAGCATTGTTGACTAAGTTATTATTTGTGACATTCATTATTGCAAAAATTGACATTTAACATGTAAATGGTGGATGTCTTGGTGTTAGGCTGCACTCCTGTGGTTCTGTTGCCTCTGGCATGTGCATGGTTTTGTTCCTCAGGGCTGGCATCTGAATGGGGTGCATGTGTGTTTAAAGAATTCGTGTGCAAGCCCGAGTACATTCAGTTTAACACATGATCAGCTCCTAGCAGGCTGTGGAAGTGGCTTTTACAGCCAGCCTGTGAGCACTGCTGTCCTTATTGACCTGCTGCCCTTTCCCCAGGTACAATATGATGCCAGGGGCTTTCTAGAGAAGAACAGAGACACCTTGCCAGCCAATATCCGTGGGCTCTTCATCAACAGCATCACCCCCCTGCTCAGTGTGCTGTTCACAGGCAAGTCTCTCTGCACATCCATCATTAGCCGAGGCCCACCTTGGCACGAGTTAAGTCTGGGCATGAGGCTCGTGTGTTTCACAGAGTGTGTTTCACAGCTGGCAGCACCAGGGGGACTCTGGGAATGCTGCAGCCTGGAGTGGGGCTGCTGGCATGTACAGAGCTGTCAGAGCTGTTTATTCCCTGCCATGGAAAGCAAGGCAGGTTGTATCCCCTTACAGAGAATTACCCACCACGCAGATGCCTTCCCATCTTCTCCAAGGCCAGTGCAAGACTGTTTCCACGGTGCTTTCTATACACTCTGTTCTTGTCTAGAAATGAAGCTGGTCAAGGTCATAAATTCTAAAAATGGAGTTTCACAACTTGTTAAAAAATATTTCAGTTCATGCGTTATTTTTCTCCTACCACTACACTCCGTTTTTCCAGTTATCAAAAAGCCTTCAGGTTCTTCAAGGCTTCTAATTAAATTAAAAATTTAGAGAAAGGTCAGGTGGATGCTTCCTTGGAAATTGGCTGGCTGAACACAGTCATTCTCATAGAGAAATTTTGTAATTTTTGGTCCCATTCAGCCTAAGCTACTTTCTGGGATTTACAATAAATGGATGAATTTCATTTCTATTCTTCACTGTGTTTTTCAGCTACTGTTCAAGACTACGTTTCTTAATTACCGTTTCTGCTCTGTTACTGAAGCTACTTAGCCTAGTCCCAAGTCCTTCAAAATTCATAAATATCAGGCATAACCTGTTCTCAGGTTGGTTGTCCAGTCTGGGCAATGGCTTTAGGTGCTGAACAAAGGGTTTGGTCCAGATGATCTTCAGAGGACACTGCCAATCTCATTCTGTGATTTTATGATTCACATGAAGCCATTGCATCAAGAGTGCACAAGACTCCTACTAGATCCTTTACTGAATTAAACTTCCTTGATTTTCTCATTCTGTCACTGAATTAATTATGATCTGTTTGACTTTAAATAACCTCCTGAGTGCTCTAGGTGAGCTCCCCATTTGCTGCCTGTGCCATTTTTTCTGCACTGTTAGATGCCTATTGATGATAATTCAATTGAAAGTCATTTAAGTTTATTTAATAACCTGATTGTCCTGTCTTCTCAGTGGCAGAAATTAGCATTGCCTGCCTTGTATGCTTCATACATTTGCATTTTCTTCTTAGATTTTTTTGCTCTTTGTAGTTCCACGTGGCAAAACTTAGCACCCTGTGGTTCAGTATTTGTAAGGAGATTTGTGCTTGAAGTGAGGTTTGAGTGTTTAATCCTAGTGGATTGCAAGCAAAGATACAAAATTAATTAATTGTCTCTGTTCTTCCAGCCACTATCTCCAGGACAGGGACCCTGATGCCTCATGTGAAAGCCAAGGTATTGCACTTCAGGTCCACATCACAATTGATAAATGTTACCTGATAATTATTATTTGAGAAACTGGCTGAAAAGGGGCAGGCAGAAGTTGGTTTAAAATAAGAGCAGACAGCAATCAGCTTGTAACAGTTTCTCCTTTGTTTTTTACCGTGTTTTGTGCTTGCTTCTGCCATTTATATGTTTAGCTTGTCTTCCCTTCCATTACATCCATTCTCCCTCATTTTTTGCCATCTGCTTTCCAGATGTCAATCAAGCACTTCTTCCAGGGCTGATCCTTTGTTTGTTCTGGTTTCAGGTCATACCAGGAGCAGATGACAAGTTCAACAGCACACGGAAGCAATCTGTTGGAGCTCAGTTCCGGGTACGGTATCGCTGCCCTGGGGTGCCCCGTGAGATGAAAGCAGTGATAATTTTATCACTGCAAATATCACTGCACTGCTTCCAGAGTGCTAAGCATGGTTAAAGCAGACATTACGTAGACAGGGGTTTTCCTGATTGCTGAGCAGGGCTGATCATGGTGGGACAGGCCCACTTGTTGCCAGAACCCAGGAAGTTGCTGCGGGCTGAGGAAACAGTTCTTACTGCAGGATATTGCAGATCTGGCACTGCTTTGGTTTAATGGACTGCTGATCTTCCTCTGCCCTTGCCAGCATTCCCTGATGGTGCTCATGGAGAGGATGTATTCTGCTGACCCACACTTCGTGCGCTGCATAAAGCCCAATAACCAGAAGGAGCCAGGTGTGCTGGACAATCAGGTGGTGCTGCTGCAGGTGAGTATAAACACTGTCCTTTACAGGGACTTCTGCCACATCTCAGTGGGAGGGAAGATTCCACCAAAAGGCTGTGGGAGGCGACTCACTTGAGTCTCCCCTTGCAAGAGAAAGAGTGGCCACACTTAATACGTGTGCAAAGATTCTGAGTACTTGGTTGTTTTTATGACACAGACTGCTAGGTCCAGATTTTGCAATCTTGGATCTCTCTCACTTCTTTTTCATGAATACAATGAGACCTGCTTGTCAGGAACTAGGGTTCATCTTTGCATCTCCCCCTGGATGGGACTGGAACAGACAGTACTCTGGAAAAATTGCTTCCCAGAGGAGACTGTTCTCACCCATCATCCAGGGCAACTCTGAATAGAAACCAAGATGGGATTGCTTTGATGGGATCTGAAAAGCATTTCTACAATTGTATTTGGATATTCTGTCAGGTCTGAGGTCTAGATGCTTTAAAGAATACTGAAAATGACTGGAAGAGTTCAAAAAGTTCAGAAGCCTCTTTAATGTATATAAGAAAGGATAGGATTAAGAGGAAGTTCATCCATGCCTCAGAGTACTTCTATGTCCACATTTGGAAATATGAAGCTATCCTCTAAGGGACAGAGGCAAAGCAGTACCCATGGCTGGAAGGTGAAATTATTTCAGTCATTGGTTTTTGTGGTTTGCAGCTTCTAACTCGGAGTGGTTAATTGTCAGAGTTACAGGATGAGGTAAATTCAGTTCTTAACCAAGGAAATGTTTTCAGAAAAAAACTTTGTCATTTTGAACTGGAGAAGTTTAGGGCTGAATGAAGTAAGTTCTGCCTGCAAAGGAGCAAACAAATGCCCTAATGACCTGTTTCTCTTTGTTTCTCTGATCGTCTGTGTGCTGCTTCAGCTCCGGTACAATGGGCTGCTGGAGACAATCCGTATCCGAAGAGATGGTTTCTCCTGGAGACCCTCCTTTGAGGAATTTGCTGAAAGGTCTTTTAAAACCTTTGAATATTCCTTGTTGGATATTATTTGGGAAATGACCCTGATAACCAGAGATGGGCAAGGAGTAAAAGAGTCACTTCAAAGTTCATGTGGTCTAAGGTTATGGGGTTATTTGTTGTGGGAGGCTGAGTGGGAAAGATAGTGATTTGTTGTTGTTTGTTGTCAGGGTGATAAGGATCAGCTCAGCCCATCAAGGATGTAGCTTTATGTGTTTGTATTGGTTTGTTTTCCACAGATACGGAATTCTTCTAGTTAAACCTGGTGTTCCCCTCACCAAAGAGAGGTAGGAGCACTGACTTTGTTGTGTGCAGTCTGGTTTGTTCTTCAGAGGCTTTTACTCTGAGTAGCATAGGAAACCAAGTAAAAGGGACAGACAAAAAGAGGACAGGATTTTGTAGTAATGGGGAACAGGCATCCCAGGCAAGGACATTTAATATTTAAAGAGCATTTGCTACCATGATGAATTTAACCTTTCTTGAATTGTTATGTAGCAATTAAATTCAATTACTATAAAGTCTTGTTGTGTTGTGAATGAAAACTGAGCCATGCATTTAATTTGGGGAGTGACAATTTTAGTCAAAGGTGTCCACTGAACTCAACATGTCAGGCACTCAAGTACTGCTGTCGGGGACCCCTCCAGCCTTTCTCCTGATGGCCACATGGGAGAAGAACATTAAGGCAGTGCTGAACAAGCAGCCAGCATTGAATGTCTCCCAGGCTAGAGAAGATGTTTCTAAAGCAAGAATTTTGTCTCTGTACAGTCAAAATATACCATCAGCACTTTTAAAATCTAACTGTTACACATACAAACATCCTTCCAGCTCTGCACAGGGACAGGGTTTACCCTGCCAGCGTTTTCCTTCCTACATCTAGGGCAGCATTTCCCCACCTCCTCTTCTCCACTTTCCCAGCCTCTCCTTCCTGCCAGTGTCAACTGTGATTGATAGTGGGAATGAATCATGTAAAGAAGCCAGCTGAGGGGGATTTTCTTTAGTCATTTAAGAAAAGGGTTTGAATGATCTCCTGGAACAATTCTCTCCTGGCAGTGGCTCCTCTGCCTTCACAGTGCTTCCTTGAACTTCCTGATGCTTCTGAATAGTAAGAATTTCAAACCCGACTGAGGTCACAAGAGAATCTCATAAATGGGGAGAGATTGTTGTAAACAGGCAGTGTGGTGTATATGGAGACACAAAAATCATGGTATGCATTTCAGAAAAAAATCCTGTGGATGTGGATTGTGGCACTATGGAATTTGGCTGAGATAGAAGGAAAAACACTTCTGCTTTCTTATGTGAGATATTAGCAAAAAGTGCCACTATGATTTCACAGTCTGGATTAGCAGGGAGAGAGAGGAAGCTGTCTGTGTGTTGCAGCTAGAGCTGCTTTCAGTTTCAAGAGTAAGGGAATCTCTGAGTGACCCAAATTTTATCACTGGAGTCTGCAAAATGAAACTGGAATTGGAAAATAGACTTTCTCCCAGAAGTCTTGCTGTGCTGACCTTGCAATTTGTGTCCTCTGAAGGGCTTGGAAACAAAATGAGGAAAAACACTTCTGAGAATAAAATAGGCTCTACAGAATTGCCTCCCAGGGAGTTGAAGTAAATCTGCCTCTGGGGGGCCCTTTCGTGGATGTTCTTCCCAAATGTGATCCTCACTGTCCCTCAAGGTGCATTACAGACTGATAGCCACTTTAATGACTATTAGGAATTCCTGAGGCACTATATGCAACTAAAAAAATTGGTTTTCACCTTGAGTGGAAAATTACTTATTTCACTTTTTTTGTCTCTTTCAGCTGCTTGGAGATACTACAAAGTACAGAGCTGAAAGACTGGATTTGTGGGTAGGTGTGGACCACTGCTATTTGGAATGGGAAGCCTAAGATTTTACACATGGAAGCTGTCACCTGGTTCTCTTCAGGGAGAATTCTGTGATTGTAGAAGTGGGCTCTTAAAAGGATGATGGATAAAAGTTTAGACAGTGTTTCTTACTGCATCTTTCTCTTCCAACTTCACAGAAAGTCTCGACTTTTCTTTAAATACTGGCATCAGGAACAGCTGGCAAAGTATGTGGAGCAACTGGAAAGAGCAGCAGTTATCATACAGAAAGGTGAGCACTGGGACAGGAGCTGATCTCTGACCAGGGGAAGGAAAACCTTTTCTGCAGTCCCTGCTCCACCTTTGTACCTGTGCAGAGGACAGAAGGGTAGGGCAGGTACCTCTCTGTGTCAAGGCCCTGTGAAGTCAAAGTGCTTATTGCAAATGCCCACATTCCCAGTCCTCATCCTGAATCAGGGAGAGCCCTCAATGTCTGCCTTGGAAAGAAAAAATGTGTGCAGGAGAGCTGGGCTGAGCAGGAAATGCACATGATTTGGCTGTGTCTTGAGGTCTGGCTCACTGTCCTCTGGAGTAAGGATTGTTTTTGAGTTGTGTTGAACTGGGTAGAGGAAAATGAGTGAAGCAGATCTCATTGCTGCTTTCAGAGACAGGCAGAAGGGGGTGAAATTTTGGCCTGGTTTGTTTTTTTTTCTTTCCACATGGTATCTGCTCTAGCAGCATGTCTATTCAGAGTGGCTCTGGGCAGATTGGCACTTCCCTTTGCACAGGCTACATGAGCACTGTGCAGCCAGGAGAAGGAGGAGGAGGCTGCTGTCACCCTGCTTAGTTCCCCTCTGGTGCACTTCTCTTCTGTATGGGTTGCATACATTGCATACACTGCTGGAGGATCTGAGCAACTTCCAGCTGTGCAACATAGAGTGTGACAAACATCAGGCAGTCACAAGCTGTGCACTGTTGTTATCCATGGGGAAGTTGTGTGGGTAGTGGGAAATGAGAAGGTGCAGTTTTCCCTTTATGTGTTTTAATAACTGGTAGTGTAGGTGGGATCACACAACGTCTGTAGTGCTGCTGGTGAGCCCTGCGATGGCTGCTTATGGACAGTGTTTTCCTGTGGGTTGGTGTCAAGGAAATCCTGTCTCCTTCATGGTGTCTAGAAGGACAGAGAGATGGATGGCTAACAGGCCCTTCTGTGAGGCTTCCTTTTTAGGTATTCAGTGCCCTGGCATTAGAGATGACTGCTTAGATCTGTAATTTGATTTCTGTAAATCTCTGATCTGGCAGCTTAGAGAGTAGAAGACAGCTCTCACAGGGTTTTGGCTGCCTGCTCCTAGTAGAGTTTCCATTGCTCTTTATTACATGATTCAGGTGTTGAGGGCTTTTCACTGGATGAAGAACTATGACCCAATGTTCTTCCCAGAGAGAATTACAAAGGCACTAACAGCAATTTTTTTTTTCTAACCATGGCTTTTTTCTGAACAGTTTTTAGGGGATTCAGATGCAAGAAGAGTTTCCTAAAACTGTTGGCTGAGCTGAGAGCTCAAGCACAGCGGCAAGAGGAGGAGGCAGAGAGAGAAAGGCTCCAGCAGCTGGCACTGGCAGCAGAGGCCCAAGGTGAGTTGTTCCCACTCCCACTGACCCAGTGGTGGGGAGATCACCTTGAAGTGCTGTAAGCTCGCAGTCATGTTGGCCTGCCCTCGGATGGGAGTTCCATCAGTGTGGTGGGCAGGGAGCTGGTGGTGTTTCTGCTCTTTGGAAGTGTGGCTTTGTCTGTGGGGAGCAGAAGCAGTATGGCAAAGATCATTTGTCTGGCTGTGCTGCAAGGAGGGCCAGGCTGTGGTTTGACCACGTAATTCATGCAGCAGAGCCTATCCCAGTCCTAGGCCTGTGGAGAATGGATCTCATGGATCTTGGATGCTAGATTTCACCTACTTATTTCTTGTTGCAGAAAGAAACTCCCTTCCAGTCCCCATGCCACGAAAGAGGCGCCCTCAGTCTAGTCCTCATCCTTCTGATCAGTCACAGCAGCCACCAGTGCCACGGCCACGCAGCAAACTGACAGAGGTAGCAATACTGGCTCTGCTGGGGGCCCCTTAGCCAGATGTGCTGGTTCCCTGCTCCATCCACCTTCTGCATGCAGTCCCAAGAGAATATTGTCATTCTTGTTATGAGAAGTGTGAGTCCTGTCCTACTGTGTTTAGGTAAAAAGCATGGTCAGGACCTTTGAGGAACTGAAAGCAGCTTTTAGTACTTGGTGACTGATCTTCCCTTAAGGGACTCAGGAATGGGGTTGCCTGCCAAAGTGATCTCTTCAAATGTCCCCTTCCTTTGACTTTGCTTTCATGCTGACTTTCCTCTCTCCTTGCTTTTAGTCCACTCCTTTTGATAACTTCTTAAACCCTTCTGTGCCTCGTCCTGTCGTGGGAACTGAGGAACAGACTGGAGAAGAAGCAAAAATGAGGAAACTCAAGAGAGGAGCAACTCTCCGCTGGTTCAAAGAGACACAGGCCCAGAAGGTCATGCAGGATGATGGGGCCTTTCCAAGCTGGCTGCATGGGATGATCAGTCGGAGGTGAGTACTCTGGACACAGTGACCACAGGTAGAAGCCAATGTGTCCTTAGGACTGGGTGGGTTAGATTGGCCAGGCTTTGCTTAAGGAGTGAAAGTGACCTGCATAACTTTTCCCTTTTAATCTGTGAGAGTAAAACCCTTAGGGGAAAGCTCGGGAGTCCCTGTCACAGGTTGTAAATGCTGAAACTTTATCTAGATCCACAGAACGACAATGGAAACTCATAGTACATAACTCCACTGTGGGTCCTAAATACAGATCCTGTATAGGGATGGGAGGGTTGTAAAGTAATCAGAGAGGAAATACATGCATGCTCTTTCCCTGTTCTGAACAATTTGCTGAGACATGAAGATGAGCTTTTGGGTTGATTTATTATGACTGTTTTTTGTGTTTCAATATAGGTCAGGAGGAGACCCCAGTTTACAGCAGGAAAATACAGAATTCAGCTTTCTCTTATTTTAAAAACTATTAAGAGGGGTTTTAGTGAGTACTCAGTGGCAAAAGTCCACCAAAGCCCCCTGATACAGGAAAAGGAAGGAATATTTTTGATACCTCTGACCATCTAAGGAGGGTGCAGCATAGGTGGCATTGGCTTCTACTTAGTCTGGAAGAGACATCCACTGAGCCCTTCTTTTTAATGGAGTTGTTTACAAGACTTTGTTTAAATGCTTGAAGTTTTTCTACCAGGTCTGCCTCACACTTCATTCTCTTGGCTGAGTCAAACAGTGGCATAATCAGAGAAGTGCTAATTATGCCAGTGATCAGACAGGAGCAGGATGGCAGAATAGTCTCACCTGTGTGCAAATTGATCTGTGCTGCTTCACGCTTGTTAACTGCCAATATCCTGTAATTGGTGAGATTTCTCTGTCAATGTTGCTGCCATCTGAGCACCCTCATCATCTTACTCCGGTTTCTAACTTTATTTTCTGCTCAAACTGCCCTTCTCCTTCAGTCTTATTAGATCTTTTTTCTTGGATTTTTTCAGACTGTCATTGTGAACATTTACTCAGTGACATTATGCAGCACATTTAGTGTCCTTGGTAAAGGACACTACAGTAGCTCACAGCTCTCTGGTAGCTGCATTTCTTTTTAATTTTTTTAAGATAGTTATTGAGGCCCTAACCTGTAATAATGCTTTTGTCCACAGATGAAAGAATGTAGGAGAGGAATTTGTGTCTGGAAGATAAAACTGTCTAAATTCAAGTATAGACTAGCCCTGAGCACTGCACAGTGAAGGATGTGGCAGATCCTTCCCAAAGACACTAGTGCTTAAGCAGAGACTTAGGTTTTCACACAGCAGCATAAGCTCAGCTTCATGAAATGGAGCAACCAGAGCAACCCCAAATTGCACTGGTGATTTGCAGTCACATTTAGCCTGGACCAAGGCACATGACAAGCACAAAGCACAGCTTTGTCTCTTGGGCAGAGCAGGGGAAGACCTCCGTCCAGGAGGAAGTTTAGAAAGCCAGGGTGGTGTAATCCAAGTTGGTGTTTTTCCAAGGTGTTGGATGTACCCAGTACCCCACAACATCCTGACTTCTTCAACCCTGGACTGTAGGAAGTGCACGCATGGACAGATTCCTCATCTCAGTGATGCTTTGTGCCATGTTTAGAGCTGGAAGGCAGCTGTTGCTGTTGCACAATCAGACTGCTGGAGCAGGTTTGGAGTAGCCCTGCTTGGAGAGGCTTTGGCTGAGAGTATTGTGCTGCTTCAACCTGTTAGTGCTTCCTGCACCACCAAGCCTGAGTCAGGAGACCTGTAGCCAGGAACACATGGGACAGGTGCTGGGCTTCCTGGGACACTGCTGGGGTAGCACATGAGGTAGGATGTGAATCCCTGCTGTGTGGCAAGGCAGCTGCTGGCTGTCTGCTGAAAAACTCTTTCCTAATTCCAGGGAAGCCGAAAACTTGCTGACTGACAAGCCTTTGGGTTGCTTCCTTGTTCGGATCAGCCAGAGCCGACCAGGCTACATCTTGACATACCGGTAGGTAATGGACAGAGGAGGCTCAGGAGAAACATTATTCTCTCTGTAACTCCTGGCAGGAGGTTATAGTGAGGTGGGAGTCAGCCTTTTCTTCCAGGGTACTGGCACCAGGACAAGAAGGCATAGCCTCAAGCTATGAAAGGGTAGGTTCAGGCTGAACGTCAGGAGGAATTTCTTCACAGAAAGGGATGTCAAGCAGAGGAACAGGCTGCCCAGGGCACTGGTGGAGTCACCATCCCTGGAGGTATTTGAAAGATGTATAGATGTGGCACTTGGGGACATGTTTTAATGGTGGACTCTGCAGTGCTGTGTTAAGGGTTGAACTTGCAAATCTTAAAGGCTTTTCCATCCTAAATGATTGTATGAAACTGAGCACTGCATGAAATTCTTTGATCCTGGAATTCTACAGTAATAGAATTCTTGAATTCTGTGATTCTAAAACACTGTGTGACTGGAGGAGATTACCTTCTCCACAGAGGAGACCAGTGAGGATCACGTTCAGCCTCTCCTGTAGTGGATGCCTCAGAGAGTTTGTGGTAGCAGATAGGATACTGCAGTCTCTTACCGAAAAAATAGACCTGTTTGTGGGTGAGGTGCTGTGGCTCCAAGGGTAGAAGTCCTGCTTAGGCTGTTACTCTGTGGCTGAGAGGGAAAACCAGGTTGGAAGGAGATTGCAGCACCTATGAGCACATGTTAGTGCACAGCGCATCTCCTGCCTCTGTGTGGTACTTGTTACTGAGGATCCTGACCATAAGTGGCCTCTGGGGACTGTGGGTGCAGGAAGCAGGAGCCAGGTTCTGACACACTGAGGCCCTGTGTCATGACTGTTTCTGCCCATCCCTCTCCCCAGGGGCGAAGGCTGCTGCAGACACTACATGATCCAGATGCAGCCCAATGCACGCTACGTCATCCTGGGGGAGGACCGGGCTCACGCCTCACTCACCGAGCTGGTGCGCTATCACCAGAGCGTGGGCATCCAGCCCTTCATGGAGATACTGACTGTTCCCTGTGGGCAGGTGAATATCGAGGGTCTTCAGTGGGAAAAAAGCATGAGGCATGGACTGTGCCTTGAGTGAGTGGTTAGAGACGCTAGAGCACCATCTCTTCTGTGTTCCTGTTGAGAGGTGTCCCATTCTGGCCAAGCAGCTTGGCTGTTTCTGCATGCATTGGGGAGTCCTGGGATGGGGGAGAGGCACTGGCAGGTAGATGACACCCTGCTGCCCCCTGAATGTCAGCAGTGGACACAGCTGGGTGTTTCTCTTCATTGCGCTGTGTGTGAAGGGTCTGAAAACCACTGCTGAATCCATTCCTCCTTTCTCCAGAAAAGTAGTGACAGCTTGTGTTATGAAAATCTGGAGGGTCTCACGCTGAGTTCACCAACAGACAAGGGGGAGACCCCTCCAGAGAAACAGTCCTGTCCCTCCACGCCTTCCAGTGGCAAACCTGCTCTGCAGTGGTTCAGGAGGACCAAGAATTTCCAAAACCAGGAGACCCCAGAAAAGGGTAGAACAAAGCCCAGCTCTGGAGAGAGCAGCCAAGGAGCCTTTCCTCGCCTCCGCTCTTCCATACGCCTGGCAATGCAGGAAATCCAGCAGGTGAGCTGGGTCATATCCTCTGCCAAGCCACAGCCCCTCTGGGGCACCTGGGGTTTCCCAGAGGCAGGAGAGAGGAGGGTTCCACAGCAAGCACTTGGTTTCTTGGCTCCTGGGTCATAGGTTTTATTTGGTGGTCTTGGGATCAAGACTGTATTCCCTGGAATATTCCTTGCCAGCATGTGCTGCCCCACCAATGCTGTTTCTCTGCTTCTCACCACAGTTCACTTCCACTCCCATGAGCATGTCTAAACAGAGGAGCTCGCTGCACTGAGGATGTACTGCCTGAGTGGCACGGTAAGAGGAGGTGGTGCACGGGAGGGAAAGCAGCCATTACAGTTTCCTGGCAAATGGAGGAGCAAAGGAGCTCTTTCCTTCATGTTCCACCTGTAGCACCTCTTGGCCACAAGTTACACAGAAATAGAGCAGGAAAAACAGAGAACAGCAGCTGGCTTGCATCCCAGGAATACACAGGGAAACCAGGGAAAATCAGCCAGCCTAAGTTTGGGTTCCCAGCAGCTGTGGTGCATGGAGTGCTTGCAGTACAATGGCCAGGCTGCTGGAGGGAGCTCACAGTTTGCTGGAGGCCTGGGGCTGGAAGGACGAGGGCTATCAGAATGCATGCCATAGTAGCCAGCTACAGTGGCTTGGTGGGGTGGAGAGGCAGTGTGGTGTTGGAGAGCCCTGCGGGGTGGCAGAGGCAGCTGAAGGTGAGGCTCAAAACATAGGAAAAGGCAGCAACTTTGTTGCTGTAAAGTCGACTTTCAGCAAAGTCACAGCAGTGGAAACACAGATAGTGACTGAGATTGTGATACAGTGGATGCATGGCAGAGTCAGGAGTGGCCAGAAGAGGCCTTTTGGCAGATTCTACCTTATTTGAAGTATCTGGGGGATGTGCAGCTCCCCTGTCCCACTCAGCTGCTGAAGGCAGGTGGAAGCTGTAGTGGTGCTGTTATACACCTCTGGAAGAATCTTGGTTTGTGTCAGCTGGGCGTGGAGAAGAATCAGAAGACCATGCTTTTGGCTGCTGACCCACTGCAGGGCTTCCAGCCACACACCAGAATTGCCAAATTTCCTGTGTGGTTCTGCTCCCATGTTGGAATTCATGCTGGAGCAAAGCTTTTTAGCTGGGGCCTGTCCTGTCTTTCTCTTCATAGCTGAGAAAGACAGAATCTCTTCAATAGCTGAAAGAATCCTCTCCCTGAAGTGTTTGGCTTACTTGCTTCATTCCTCCATGTCCCATTCATTGGTGTACCCAGGGGATGCTCCCTGTGTCAGAGATTAGGCAGAAGAAAGATAAAACATGGGGAGCTGCATAGATAACTGCAAGTTTGTTGTACTGGGCTATGTAAATGGAGCCCTTTCATGTCCTCTAGTGATTGGTTTCTTGACTCTCTTGCAGGTCCAAGTGGCTCAGACCTGTCCTCTTCCAGTGCTGTTGGGTCTTGCCTAACAGTGGACACATCCAGGCATACAGCAGCTTTTTTNTTCTTTTTTTTTTTTTTTACTTGGTTTGTTTTTGTTTTTGGGTTTGTTTTTTTGTTTTTGGTTTTTTTTGATTGCTGCACCCACCCAGCTGGCCCTGTGCTTTTAGACAAGGCTGATGCAGAAGTTCACTTTCCTCAGCACTGAGCCATACTGTGACTGCAGTATCTGGACCAGTCTGATCCTGGCAGAGGGGAGAGGATGGGAACAGTCACACTCTGCACAGACCCACAGTGCCTGACAGTTTGTGTGTCAGTACTTCAATGTTCCTGGAGACTCCTCACCTAGCACTGTGAATAGTCGCAAACTGGGTATCTCCCAACAACCTATTCTGTCACAAATATCTCGTTACCTACCTCTTTCTCTTTAAATATTCTCTGTTTTGGTCCTGTGTACCTGCTGCTCTGGGAGCCAAGGGAAGTTGAGCTTGGGCAGTAAAAAGTAAAACTGAGACAAGGTCAAGAAGATCTTTCTTGTAGAGGGGATTCACTGCCCTTGCATCAGTGTGCTGGCACACTGCTCCACGGTCCTTAACCAGAGCTAAAGTCAGAGAATCATTGGTGAAACCCTCTCACTCATCCTGGCTGAAATCTCTACAAGTCCAGGCTGGACAACATGCTGCTTTACACTGAGGGTGGGTAGAGGGCCTGGAACATAAAGGACCATACTATTTGTACTGTTTTTTCTACCTTTTAAAATAAATCTTTTTTGCCTGTAAGGAGAAGCTCACTGTTTTCTTTGTTGCTGTTACCTGCAGTCTGTTTAGCCACAAATGAGGAATGAAAGAGAGCAGCTAACACCTCTGAGGGTAACATGAGATCATGTGAAATGTCTCAGTAGAGAAGCTGAAGGCATGTGGGGCACTGACCCTGGCATACAGCTGCTACCTGTAACAGCCACTCCTGCTCTACTTACTCCTGAAGTACTTCTGGAGTGCTTCTTACTCCACCTGTAACATCTCTCCTCCCAGTCAGCCTCATTCCTGTGGCTCTGTTTCCCTGGCTCTGCTCCGAAGGACAGCCAAGCTGCCCACCCCACCTGCCCCCTCCCTGGGAGGCACCAGCATGGCTGTGTGCAGGCTGATGTTATCAATGTGATATAGCGTGTGAGTTGCAGTGTCTCAGCACTGCCTTCATGGGGCTGTCTTTCCTCCCTCCTACTCTGGTGCTGACCTGTACTGGATCACAAGGCAGCACTGCTGGCTGCAAGACAGGGAAGCAGTGGCTGTTCCTGGCTCTCCCCAACACTGCCTTGCAGCATTAACACACCTTTTCTCTTCTTCCTGTTGGGTTTTGGCAGATGCTTTGAAGTTGTTCGGGAGAGAACCAGTCCAGGCAGTCAAAGGCTGCTGTTGGCAGATTCTTCCTGGCTGAGCCCAGGGGCATTTTGCTGAGCAGCCTTGGCCTCTTTTCCAGTGCTCTCCTTAGTTGCCTCCACTACTGGGCTGCTGGGAAACCTGCCTTCTGGGCAGCACATAGAACTGTTTGTGGTCAAAACTTTTCTAGGAACTTGTGCACAGAGCTGAGACATGTATGAGAAATGCATGTCAGTAATGAAGTCTCTCACTAACTCTTTCCTAGTTCCTGTGCCAAGAAAATGGTGCAAGCCCAGGGCTAAGATCCAGCTGCAGAACAGTTCCTGTAGCTTGGCAGGGATCATGCTGAACCAAGGAGGGTGGTGAAGAGCTCTTCTCCAGCAGTGCCTTCAGTACTTCCTGGGTTCTGCTGCAGGCACAGCTCACAAGTGACAGAGAAGAGGAATGATGTGAGGGGAGGGTCAGCACAATTCTCTGGTAGGTCTGCATGGCACATCTGGTGAGTTTCTCCAAACTGGGGCAGATCAATCACAGATTTCTGCTGCCTCTGTTGCAATGGGTGCAATTTGAATCACAGTGTGTGCAGCCAGGAGCCTGGCACAGACCCAGGCAGCACACCTGTGTTGGCAGGTCAAGTTTCTCTCACATCTGTTACTTCTGCTTTTCCTTGACAAGGCAGGAGAGAACCAAGGGAAGAGAAGGTGAGAAGCTGCTAGTCAGAGGAGGTTATGCAACACTGGAGACATTGGCATAATTTCTGCAAGGTTCTGGTTTGCAGAGTCATTAGCAAACAATCAGTGCTCTGCCTACAAGCAACGTCTAGCCAAGCTTCTGGAGAGCAGTGTGGCTGGTGTTAGTTTGTCATGGGCACAGATGTGTGCCAGCAGTTGGGAAAAACTGAAGGAATACAATAGGAATACAATAGGCTGCTGAAGAATAAAATGCAGATTTGGTATCTCTACTGTGGTCTTTGCCTGCATGCCCTCAGCTCATGGCCAAAGTCAGCACTTTGTGAAAGCTAAGAGTTTATTTCATCTTCTCACTGAAGATGACCTGTCCTATGAAGACAAGGTGTGAAAGTCGGGATTGTTCAGCCTGGAAAAGAGGAGGATCTGAGGAGATTTCTTCCAATACCTAAAGGGGCTACAAGAGAGCTGGAGAAAGACATTTAATAAGAGGCTGTAGTGGTAAGACAAGGGACAATGTCTTCCAACTGACAGAGGATGAGTTTAGATCAGATATTAGGAAGAAATTGTTTGCTATGAGAGTGGTTGAGACACTGAAACAGGTTTCCCAGAGAGGCTGTAGATGCCCTATCTCTGAAAGTGTTCAAGGCCAGACTAGATGGGCAACCTGGTCTAGTGGAACGTGTCCCAATCTACGACAGAGAATTGGAACAAGATGGTCTTCAAGGTCCCTTCCAACCCAAGCCTTTCTATGATTCTGTGATCCAATTATCCATTGAACAGGAGCAGGTACACGAGCAGCCCGACCTCATTTCCTACAGCAGCATCCTATCTAATGGCACTCAGAAAGTTATGTCTCAGAAAAAACCAAAGAATAAATTGTGTAAGCCAGGGTGGGAAGACCTTTCATGATGTATTACACTATAGTTCAGCCGGTGTATAATGAAATGTGTATGATTTATACATTTGCTCTCTCACAGACCTTTACTGGGCTGAGTGAGCAGGGACAGCACCCAGAAGAGGACCAGGCAGCCTGTGGATCCCCTGAGGACTGCATTTCATGCCCAATGGGACTTAAGCTGAGCTCTGAGAGGAAAGATAGGAATAGAAACACAGGCCTGGAGAGCTGGGCAGAGACAGCACACAGGAAGATGGGAAGAGCAGCAAGAAGGATTTGCAGCCCACAGGAGTGAGAACTGGGAGTGCTCTTCTGGGCCTGAAGGCTTGGGAGGAATTTTATTTCATAACCTGGGCCTTAATAGTCATCTCCCTACACTCCACCTCTACAACTGGTGCTTCATACCATCCTTTAGAGAGCTTCTCTAACCGGTTTCCTTGTTTTTACAGAAAGGTTTGTGCCCCTTTTTACCTCCCTCTATCCTTTGCATTTGAATGATCTTGGCTGCAGACATTTTAGTCAATCACCTCTGGACTAAGATCTACTCCAGGTTAACCTTGCCCTGTCCAAACTAAAACTCTGTCTTGCCTTTGGCCCTTGAGGTATCTAGTCAGCAACTCCCCATCAGGCTGGCTGAAACAGAAATTTTCACTCTCCTTCTATTCTCAACCTTTCCTGTTCTTTTTCACAGTTCTTTTTTTCTTCTTTCTCCTCTCCTCTCCTCTCCTCTCCTCTCCTCT
>VXBI01010017.1:95110-133135 GCA_013397375.1 Toxostoma redivivum | reverse complement strand
TCTCCTCTCCTCTCCTCATCGTCTCTGATGTTTGAGTTTTAGGAACACAAAAGTAACCCAAGCACTGGTATGGCACTTACACTCTTTTCACAAAACTGGCAGCCTTCATGTTGTTTGCTTTCTTCCTGGGCAACCTCATAGAATATGTTGACATGTTTCCTTCCCCAAATGTGTCTTGAAAGCTGATTTGGTCCTCAGCCCAGACAAGGGCTACTCCATACTATCCTTAGCCCTACTCCAGCCTATGTCAAGTGACCATGGAGTGTTCTGACAGCATCTCTGAGATACAGTCTTTCCTATCTTCTAGCTAACTTTCTTATCCATATGAGTCCTCACATGGTGTGACTTTGCTGTGCCATATTTAGGACTGGCTACTTGACATGGGTTTTACTTATCAGCTTGCTCCTCCTGGTGCACCACAAGAGCACAGAAAGCACTGTGAGATTCAGGGGACTAATCAGTGCCAGATTCTGGCTGTGAAGGTAGCCAGTGGGGTGTGGCTGAGCAGATGGAGGAGCAATGTAGGTATAAAGCCATAGTTTCTCTGCCACATGTTTTTAGAAATGCTCTGCTTAATCTTATTCTGACCAAAGCATCATTTTGTCCAGTGATCCTTGCTGGGTTATTCTTCCATAAGACAACCTGATTGCTTTTGATCCATTCTGCATTGTTTTGCAGCCTAGAAATACTAGTTAATTAATTTGTCAGAATTACAGAGTCACAGAATGGGTTAGATTGGAAAGGACCACATTTGGACCAGTCTCCCTGTTCAAGCAGTGTTGTCCTAAAGCACTTTGCAGAGGATTGAGTCCAGATGGTTCTGGAATATCTCCAGTGAGGGAAACTCCTAAGTGCACAGTGAAAGAGCACTTAAATTTGCTTTAACCTGCTATATTATTGCTTGATTAATATGCTCTTGTTCCTATACTGTAAAACAAAACAAGTAATCATTTCCAAATTACCTCAGTCACTACAAATGGTTTTTCAACACATCAGTTTGTCTCCCTTGGCTGTCCTCTTTGTCCTATGCATTTGATTTTCCCTTTCCCCTTTTCTACTTTTTCTTAATTCCACTGTAACTTCTCTGAGAATGAAGGGAGAAAACCTTCCCTAACACTTTCCCCAGGACACTTTCCTAGTTGGGGATAACTGGTCTGAACTCCTTTGTGCAGTTAGAACTTCTCTTTGTAAATTACACCTACCCATACTTTAATTTGTCATGTTATCCCCCAGCTTTCATTTTGAGATTTTGTTCACTAAACTGCATTCTTCAGCCTCACCATCAAACTTTTCCCCCTCACTGCTCACACACAGACCATTTATCAATACATCAAAAATCACAAGCCCTAGCATAGATTCTGGTGGGACACACTGGTGTGTTCCGTTTTAAACACAGACCATTTTCCATTCATTATCTTCTGCCTTGCTATTAACCGTGGGAATAAGCATGTTGTGGAGGAGAGCAATTAAGGACATTGGGTGAGGGATATTTCTGAAAATGTTCTGGGCATCCAGTAGCATCCATCTGTACAGCCAAATTAATTAAATTGGATTCCTCACTCCTTTAAAGAGTGAGACATGACTTTCTTCTGCTAGAGTGGGATTCTTTCTTCCCCTTTAATCCCATTTCTTTGTGTCCCCATGGATATTATTCCATGGCACTCTGTTGGAATTCCTTCAGAGCTCATGGAAAAATGACGTTTGTATAATTTACCGTTGGTGTTATCAATTTGTTTTTAAACATAATGTGCTAACACTTGAATCATCTGTCCCTTCAAAAGGAGATTGTAGGATGGGAATTTCCCTTCATTTCTTGTTGGTGTGGATTACTCATTTTCCTTTTCTGCTGGGCCTCTACCTTCTCTGAATGGTCTTTCACACCTGTTATACTATTTATGGCAGACTTCCAGTGTGAAAATGGGGGTTTTTTTAAATTTGAAATGGTTTGGTGGTTTGGGTTTGTTTGTTTTGTTTTTTTTAGTTTTTCAGCTTAACACCCTAACAGACTCTCTTATGTTTTTCAATTTCATTTGTTGCAGTTACTCTTCTTTGGAGAATTGCTGGAGGTGTTGAAATATCCTCAGAAGGGTGAGTTTTCTCTTCCTATATGTCTCATTTTCCCTTTGCACACTAATTTAATTTTTCAGAATTTGGAGTTTCCTGGAAACCCATTAAAAAATCCTATCAGCCACACTTTGCCTCCTGCAGCCAACTTCAAACACCACTTCAGATTTCAGTAGCTTCATCCTGAACTCTTTTAGAGTCACTTTGGAGGATGCTGGAACATGGAGGACTTTTTACAAGGGCACATAGTGACAGCATTAAGGGAAATGGCCTTTAGAGGAAAGAGTGTACATTTAGATTGAGTATTAGGAGGAAATTCTTCATTGCGAGGGTGGTGAGGTGTCGGAGTCTAAGACATCCCTTTGGGAGTCCAGAGTTGCTGAGACCCTGGTCAGGGGGCTCTGAGACCCTGGAATGATGCCCAAAACATCTGTGGGTTTGATTATAGCCCTTGAAACAAATTACCAGCTTTATATGAGAACTTAAAAGTCACAGAAGTTTAAGTAGTGTTATCATAAAGTGAAAATATAGATTCTAGGATTTTTGGGAATGGGAATTTTAGAACACAAGATGGAGGAAAAAGCACGTGTTTGGTCTTTCTTTGTTCTTCTTCTTCGTCTCCATTTTCTATTGTGGAGTTGGCACTTTTGGATTGGTTTAGAGTAGAAGTTCACTGTCTAACATAGATGATAGTAATTGGGAAATAATTGTAAACATCATGTACGTAGTTTTTAGTATAAAAAGATAACACCACCCTAAAGGGGCAGAGAGTGTGCCATGGCTGCCCTGCAAGACAGACCTCGCTGGGCTGAGAGAAAATATTACAGATAAGAAAATAATAAACAACCTTGAAACCAAGAAAACTAAAGAGCTCAGATTTATTCCAGCTCGGGCACATGAACTGCCAGACAAGAACTTTTACACATCTCGGGGAAAACACAAAAGTGGATTCCGAGAGTGAGGCACTGGCACAAGTGGCTCAGAGAAGCTGTGGGTGCCCCATCCTTGGCAGTGTTGGAGGCCAGGCTGGATGAGGCTCTGAGCAACCTGGGATAGTGGAAGGTGTAACTGCCCATGGCAGGGGGTTGGAAATGAATGATCTTAAGGTCCCTTCCAACCTAAACCATTCTATGATTTTACAAAGCATGCAGAGAAGCTGCAGAATTGAAGTCGCATGCAGCACAATGGACCTGAGTCCAGCAGCAAATTTATGGTAAGTCTTTAGCCCCTCCTGTGGTACGTTCACAAGTGCATAAGGGTTTGGGCATTTGTTGCTCTCATCACATATTTGGAATCCTGCATATTTCCAGCAGAATCTCTGGAGGAAGCACAGTACTTCTGAGGCTCAGAGCTGCTCAGGACAGGGCAGGGCAGGCTAAAAGATTTTCAGCTTGTGTTTTGGTCTGTGCATTCTTACTGTGTCTGGCATCAGCTCTTTGTATCACAGATCTTGGCAGCTGACAGCCAGGGGAACCCCCTGTGTACCACAGATTGTGTTCCCAAAGCTGTACTTGGCTTCCAGTCAAGCAAAAACACTTGGCAAATTAGGATGTCAGAAAATTAGTAAGAAACACCACACTGTCAGGAGACCTGCAAGAGAGTTTCAAAGTGTTTCTCCTGCTGCTTTTGTGCTTTGGAGGTGTCTGCCAGCAACTGAGCCCTGCTGTGGCTGGTCTGGCAGGCATCAGCTCAGCTGCTCAGCCCCTGCCAGAGGCATCGTCTCACCAAATATTGGCTGGAATGACAGCAACACACAGCTGAGGGCCCGCTGAGCTGAGAGTGCCCCAGCCTCACCCCACTGCATGCACTGTGCTGGGAGGAGAGCAGGGGGACAGTGGCAGGTACTTCAGGAGCTCTGCACAGCCCAGGGACAATGGGGTGGCTCCATGGAGGAACTGAGGTCATGGCATCAGGCAGATCCCAGCTGGGAAAAGACAGTTATCACCCCATCTTAAAGCTGTAAGAGATAGCTTGTGTCTTTGTATGCCTACAAAGTTCGCTGTTATCCTGGATGGGGATTGAGGGGAAATGGACTCCAATCCTGACTAGTTAGATAATCAAAAATATTTGCCAGTGCAAGACACAGAAATGCTTCTGCAGAAACTAGCCTGGATCCAGCATTGTCACTATAGATCCACAGCTCAGTGAATTTCTAACACAAACCATTTCCTCAGAGCTGGTTTAGGGTGCTCACTGTGCTCTCTAATGTTGGAGCTGGGGCAGGGACTTGTTATCATGAGAGCTGCTCCAGCTCCAAGCCAGCTCTGCACCATACTGCTCACATCAGCCACAAGCTACCTCTGTGTCTTCACATCCACAGCAAGGTTAATTTACAAACTCTCCTCAAACAAGGGAGAGCTGGAGTTTTGGACAGGACTTTGTATTCAAGATAGACATGAAAAAACAAAACCCTGTTGTGTAGCAAACAACATTCAGCAGCATTTGCCTTTAGCTTTCACCTCCAGTTCTCTTCTGATTTCATCCAAATTTAGGTGCATCTGTTCTAGTTCTCATTATCTAAATGCAGGACCTGTATCCCTAGTTTCACTTCTCCTTAACAAAATGTTTCATTCCTTTCTAATCTGTCTTAGAGGAAGAAGAAAGGGAGCTTCTCTGGAACCAGCTGATTTCTTTGAAGAAGTATCACAGGACATGGGGAGAGGCATGTTTGTGCTGAGGGCTTCAAGAAGAAGTGCCATTTTCCCTCAAGATCAGTGCAGCCAGCCTGTCTAGTGCATGCATGCTCTAACTCTGTGTAGCTCCTGTGTTTTGCTGCAAGCACAGGCCATTCCTCTGGTTCTGGGGCGAAGGAAACCTGGCTGCTTTTCAGCCAGATGGCTAATGGCTGGGGCAGGGGACAGCACTGCTAACACTGCATCAAAGGCTTAATGAATTCCAAAATCATGTGCTCCACGTGACAGCACTAATGCTTCCCTTCAGCGGCTCATTTGGGATTTGGTTAAAAACACATTTGCCTGACAAGTTCCCAGAGCTGTTACTGCTCTTTTGATCCTGTTATCCCCTCGTGGTCTTGCCGCAGCAGAGCGAAAGGCAGGGGCCGGGTCTGCAGGGCTGGGCACTCCGTGGGCCCCACGGCTGTCCCTGAGCATTAGCCTTGCCATGGGCACCAGAGCAAGGAGGGCAACACAACACATCACAGGGAGCATGGGACTCTGTGGTGGGAGTTCCTTGCTTTTTTCCCTGGGTCTTGTCATGTCTGGCTTTTCTCGGATAGATTTTTGTCCTCTGTAGAAGATATAGTCTGAGAAAGAGGCTGTTTTGCAGTTTAATAATAAATGGCCCAGGTTTCCCTGCAGCATGTGCAGATGACTTTGCAGTTGTTCAGGTTTTGTAATAAACACCCAGTGTTTTCTGCCCACACTGGCCAAACTCAGTGTGATGTGAAGCTTTTCTACTTCCTCTTCTCACATATGTATTAAATATATGTATATATTTTAAATAATCACATAGTTCTCTCTACTTTCAACAGTTTTGGTGATTAGCATCTTTGTTCAATGTTACTTTCACATTGATTCACTTCACACTGGCTTGGTATACTCTGTGTGTGGTCAATTTGTACTTGAATGAGTCCTTCCCTGCCTCAGCCCAAAATTGCGCAGTTGCTCTTCTTTTGCCTCCTTTATGTAAACTCTATCCCTTCCTATAGGGGCAGCTGGAGATGATTGATCTAGCTGGACTTGTGTAGGAGAGGAGAATCTACTGTTTGCAGAGTTTTTCTTCAGTAGCTGGGGACTGTTTTTTTTTCTTTAATTTGTAGCGAGAACTTTGACTTGGCAGAGTCCTGTCTGTGTCATCCTCATAGGAGGTGAAATATGGAGTTTTTTGGATGGAAGAAGTCAGTCCAGATCAAATGCAAGAAATCTGCATTGTCCTTGAGTCCTAATAATGTCCATCAGCAACAGTACTGGTTATAGCACTGAGAAGCGCTTCTGCAGGAAGAAGTAGATAAATTGGGGCAGTAAGTTACAGCCCTGTGATTGCCAGACTTAATGACACTTAATTTGTTATTCCTAAGTGTTTTGCTGAGTCTTTTTTTCCCCTCTAAGAAAATGGGATCTTATGTGTCAGACAAATATTATGCTGAAAGACTGTGGGATGAGGAAATTATCTGCATCTGATGGAACTAAAACTGTACTCTCTGCATTCCTGTTGTAATTATACCTGTTAGAGAAGAGTGTCTGTGTAGCACGAAGGTCTAATTAAACTGCAGCCAGGAAAGAACGTGTCAGTTCATGGTGTATCAAGTTCGCAAGAGACCACAGAACCTGGTCAGAAGTCTGTGGTGCCCAGGGGAAGGCTTTCATGTGGTCCTCACATCATGCAAGGCCTCCAGCCAGGCAGGCTCTGGGGGTGTGTTGGCTTTGCTCCTAACACTTGGCTCATCCCACCACATTTTTTGTCTTCTCAGACTGTCCGCTTGAGACTTTGGGGGTGCATCAGCCTCTGCAAAGTTCCAGTGGCTGCCTCCCCACCTGGGGACCCTCTACTTTCCTGGTGGCTCTGATCTGCTGTCCTTGAGCATCACTTGAGCAGCAGTGTGAATTGGTTCCTCTTTCCTGTGCTGTTCAGAACATCTGCCCTCCTTCTGCTCCCTGGGCAGCTGGGAGCAGCTGCCTGCTGGTACTGCTCTCTCCTGGGAGCACGCTGCTGTGAGGGACTGCGCAGACTTGTGGACTGGCTGGTTTGGGCTTTTCCACTTTCCTGGCAGGTGAGGGCAGATGGACACTGGTGTCATGCAGAGCTAGGGGTTTCCTCATGCTGAGGTCTTGCACTGCTGCCTGAGGCAGCAGCAATGGTTACATTACCTGCTATGGATTAGTACATACATAGTACACTATACATTGTATTGCAGCATGCTCTGAGCACAACCCACAGCACATCTACAGGAACTCATAGAATCACAGGATGGATTAAATTAAAAGGACATAATCAAGCTCATCTCTTCCATAGTCAGGGGTGCCTTCCACTAGACCAGGCTGCCCAAAGACCCAACCAGCCTGGCCTTGAGCAGTACCAGGGTTGGGGCAACCACAGCTTCTCTGGGTGTCTTGTGCCAGGACCTCAGTGCCCTCATTATTAGAAACCTCTTCCTCATATCTAATCTAAATTAACCATTTTTCAATTATACACAATTGCCCCCTGTCCTATTACAACAGACCATGCTAAAACATTTGGCCCTATCGGATCCAGAAATCCCTTTAGCAGTGAAAAATGATCCCAGGAGAGTCTGGTACCTTCTGTTAGCTTCTGAACCAAGGGTTGCCTGGTCTGGAGCACGTCAGCAGCAAAACTGATGCTAAAAAAACCATGAGAGGTTATGAAGAGTTTCTGGCAAAAAAGTACTGGGATAAAGTTGTGCAGAAAGCTGCATGGGGTCAGGTCCCCAGCTGCTAGATGAACATCTTGGGAATAGTCCTGCTGCATTTTGCTGCCTGCAACACCTTCCTCCGGCATCACATGTGTCAGGAACAAATGTGACTGAAGAGGAGACTCAGGAACAACTAGGTCAGAGACCTACAAAGGCCAGCTTGCTTGGTAGTAGCACTGGTTTGGTGAGCTGTTGAGGATGTAGAAAGATTTGTTAGGGAATCCTCTTTTTCTTCAGGAGGCAAAAATTATAGCTAGTCTGTAGCACCCCAGTGGGCTATAGGTAGATGTCCCCAAAGTGAGCTGCTCAGCCCTGAGACACCCCAAAGCTCTCGTGCTCTAGGAGTGCTTTCTGCAGTTCAGGGGCAGTGCTACTGAATAACACCCCTTTGCCTTGTGCTGTTGCCAGCCAAAAGGCATGGATTAGGGTAGTGAAGGGACCTGGTGCACGTGATACCAAGGTCCTGCCAGGAAACCCGGGAAACAAAATTATTTTGCCAGTGCACCTTCTTCAGGCAATGCTCCCCTCATGTGTCAGAGCTAAATGCAGAGCTTAAGTCCAGGAAAAACAGGAGAGGAACACACAAGGAGACGTAGAACCAGCTTGGGAAAAACAGTTAACTAAGAGATGCTGTGGTGAATTGAGACATCCTTGCCCCCCTTTCACAGTGTCCTCCCAGGAGTCATCAGCACCATCCCTCTTGCACAGCTGTGAGTAGGAGTGACACAAGGCTCACTCATGTCCTGCTCCAGCTGCTATCCAAATTCTGGGCTGCCCCTCTGCCTTCTTTGAGGAAGGAGCTCTTCAGCAGTTGTGCAAGGGCCTCCCCAGGACCTGGCAGCAGCACATTTCTATAGGCTTTCCCCACACTCTTTGCCATCTCAGCTCAGGCTGTGCTGCCGATCACGTCCACCCCAACACCCTGCTGGCAGAGCTATCTGTGGGTTTTATCGCCCAACAATGCGTGCAATGTTATTGTGCTAAAAAGAAAACAAAGCCTAATCCATTTTAAATTAAAACAGTGCCCCAGTGTCATGCATCTGATGCAGACATGGTCTGGCAGTGCAGTCCTGCTGGCTCCCCAAAGGCTTCACCCGAGAGGTGCTGGGCTGTTCATTCCATTCCCAGCAGACATCAGTCACAACCTTCAGGCTGGGGGGCTCATTTTCCCAGGCCCCTCTAGAGCCCCTGGGCTGGCCTGTCTCCTAAAATGCTGTGTCACTTGGAGGTGGAGCACTGCCATGTGCCAGAAGTTAGCAGCAGACAGAAAATAGGGGAGACAGAACTGTGATCTTATGGAAGGAAAGGTTGAAAGGACAAGAGGAAATGGCTCAAGTTGCCCAGGGAAGGTTTAAATTGGGTGTTGAGAAAAAATTCATAATTGAAAGGATGATCAAGCATTAGATTAGATTGCCCAGGTTAGTGGTGGAGTCACTGTGCCCAGAAGTGCAAAAACCATGTAGATATTGGCACTTGGGGACGTGGTTTAATGGTGGATCTGACAGTGTTGGGTTAATGGCTGGACTCAATAGTCTAAGAGGTCTTCTCCAACCTAAATAATTTTATGATTCTATAGTGGTATAAGGCTACAATAGAGGCTTTGCCAGGTCTGGTTTAGGGTTTATGAAGTCTCAGATGGACTCAAGAGGGGATGAGCATGGGTATGGTGTTCACAAAGCAGGTCCTTTCAGCTCAAGAGATCATTTTTAGTCAACTGCTTCTGTTCTAAGAAATCTGTTTCTGTTATGGTGCCTCACATCTGTATTTGCCTCACAGCACCCAGCAGCATTAGAGTCTGCTCAGGAGACTAGCTCTGGACTCAAGGCTGGCTCTGGGGGTGCTGCCCAGCCAGGACCCTTTCCCAGCCTTTCTCCGTGGTTATTTTGCTTCCAGCTGATGTGGCCACAGATGTGTGCAGCAGATCTATGGTGCCCAGACTGGGTTGCATGGCAGGAAACAAGGCTTTGTGGCTGTGATACGCAAGCTCCTCCTTTTCTTCATCCCCTGGTCTGGCAAGATGAATAAAGTTCCATCCCATTGTGATGAAGGACATGCTGTGCCCTGCTGTGCAGAGCTGTTTGGCCTGTTTGATATATAGGTCTTTTATGTTTGCACTATTGTGCTGCAGTCACGGGTGTGAGCTTTGCTCCGTAGCCTCACGTGGCAGTGAGCCCTGCCAGTGGGAGCTCTGGCTGCACGTTCCTTCTGAGATCCCTGCCTGTCTCTCCACTGCTGCTTGTCACTGCATGCCTGGTCCTGGTCCCCATGTGCAGCTATGGAAGACAAGGACTGAGGAGACTTTGGATCTGTCAGATTTTTGTAAGCCAAGTGGCCATGAGTAAAACCCCTTTTGTTTGTGTGGTGTTTTTGTTTCTCAGAAGTGCCCTTCTGTGGAAGATGCAGCCCCTGCCTCGTGGCTGTTTGTGTGCAGCACTGAGGCACAGAGAGGTGTTGGCAGGCTGCAGCATCCCGGGGGATGAGCTGTGCTATGCTGGGCTGTACTGCCTTGGGGGAGTCTCTTCAGAATATGTTAGAGCCTCATGACTTCCATGTGTCTTTCTGGGTCTTCTCTCTGTCACAACCCTGCAAGAGTAACTTGTGAATCTGACTTCCTTTTCCTCTGCCTATTTTGCAAGCTCATCTGTGACAAGGAAGATTCTTAAGAAAAGAGTGTGAAAGAATGCATTGTTGTCCCTTGACCCTGGGATATCCTGCTCTGGTTAAAGAGATCCCCGATTTTCTGTCTGTGGACTTCCACACAAGCAGTGCCAGAGATGCTCAAGGCATGTGAACTCCACAGCTCAGCTTCTGAGGATGTTTGACAGCAGAGCAGTTCTCTCCTGCTGCCAAATAACCTGTGGGGAAGACTGTCAGGAGTTCTGCTGAAACTGGATCTATATGGGGGCAATCTCTAGTCTGGAGGTTAATACCAGGACCCCCTGGCAAAATCCCAGCTGTGCTCAGGGTGAGGATTTACTGTAAAGCCTGAGTGACATGGATCTCTTCAAAATCATGGCACATGAAAACCAAGCATGAGGGCAGGAACCAGGGCAGGCTTAGGAAATACAGGGTTTTTCCTTAGAAACCCAGATGTTAGAAAATAGTATTGAGTATGAAGCAGAATGACATGAATTCCTACCAGGATACTGTGCCAGAAGGAGCTAATGTTTTTCCAGACAGGGACAGATTAAAATGAATCATAGAATAGTTTCAATTGGAAGGGACCTCAAAGATCATCTTGTTCCAATCTTCCTGCCCTGGGCAAGGATACCTTCCAATCTGCATCTTGGATTAGTATGTGGGAACAGAGGACTCGTCTTCCATGAGCAGTTTTGGTGAGGCTGTGGCTTGTGTAAAGTGTCCTCTTCTGGTGTCCACATCTTTGAAATAACTTTGATGGAAAATTGAAGGACTCGCAGAAAAAAATTATGGACTCTCAGGCTGGAAAAGGGTGCTCCAGAGACTAATTAAAAGGCCTTTGTTTTATTAATTTATCAAGGTAGCTACTGAGGGGTACTTCAAATGAGGTATGGGAAAATACACAGGGACAGTTCAGAATCCTAGACTGGCCACACTGCAGAATGAGAAGCAGCAGCATGGTGTTAGTCAGACTAATGAAAAACAAATACAATTACAATTGTGTAATTTCAACATCCACTGGGGGAGAGTTCTAAGAAAAATCCTAAGTCCCCTGAAGGTTTATGCACTCTGGCTATGGTGTTTCCCAGGAGTGAACACTGGATCATGTGTAAGCTGCCAGGTTGGATGCCAGGGTGATTGGGTAAGGTGATGCCTGGCAGAATGGCAACTCTTTTTGCATCTCTAAGTCTCTAACCTTCTGCTGGGGTCTTCCATCCCAAGTACCTTTTGTTTTATTTTCACTTCTTTAGGCCAATAAGACACTGTAACAATAGTTCAGTGTGGTTATTTTTAAACTGCTCTTTCATGTGTTCCCCTTTATTTGTATATTTGTCTTGTAGTCTTACGGCCCCAGCAGAGGCTTTACTACTCTAGTCCCCCTTTTGGAGAAGCTCCTAAGGAAGAAAAAGTCATCATGAAGTACACCACACAGTCATCCACGATGCCAGTGGCCTGTCTGATTGTCCTAACCAGCATCAAGCATCTCCTAAGAAGTGAAAACATGTTTGGTTTCTATGGTACAGAGTTTGCAGTGCTGTGGAAATTTCACCAGAAAGCATTTCACAACTTTCTGCAAATTACAGGCAAGATCCTCAACTCTGCTAATTTCTTATTCATTGAGACACTGTTTCCCTAATGCCAATTCTCAACGGGGGAGTAGCTTGGTAGCTTCCTGTGACTGTAACTCAACTCAGAGTTTGCTCTGAAGTCACTTGCACCCTCCAGGGCTTGCTCAATTTAAACATCCAGGGAACTAGCCTGAGCTGGTGGTCATTAACATTGTTTCTTAAGTGTGCGGAGATTACTGTAGACAGGCTGGTTACAGAAAATAACCTTATGTCCGCTGATAAAAGTTTCATTATGCCAAGTGAAAGGTTACAAATGTTTACAATCATGGTACTTCATTTCAAGGGCAGAAGTTACAGCAATAAATTGCAGGAACTAGTTAATGAAGTCACCTGGACTGAGAAGCACGAGGGCTTGGCATGGAACAAGGAATGGCATGGAATTTTTTAGTTCTCTTGGTACAAAAAAACATTTGAAATTTGTGTCCTGAATAATGTCTAAATATTTTAGTAAGTGACTCCAAGCCTCTGTGGTTGTATATCTATGGTGAATGATATTGAGGAGGAACAAAAAATCTGAGGAGTAATGAAAGTGGTCAATTAACGAAGAATGCGGTGACTCGGAGGTCAAGTCAACACTGAAAACCTGAGAATTGTTCCCAGCTAATAACCTGCAGAGGAAACTCCAAAGCTCCATGAAAGGGTCACTAGTAGTCTTTGATGGAGAACATCAGAGAGGAGGGGGAACCTGTGTGAAGATTAAAATTCCTGTGTTAGGTGTGACTCCTCAACTGGATAAGCATCCTCCTCCATGTTGTGAGACAGGGAAACAGAAGAGGAGGACAAAATAAAAAGCAGGTGTGAGGACAGGCCACCCCATCCAGAATAAAATCTAGAGATTAAAGTTTTCATAGGGCTCAAAAATTGCACCCTGAGACCTGAAAGAAGCAATAGCTGGCCAGAGGTGGTGTCACAGCAGAGACTAAAAATTCTAAAAGTGTTTTTCTCACTTTCAGTGGAGAAAAGAGATCTGGATCTTTGGAAGAAGAAAAGTTAAGGAATAAGTAGGAAGAAGGATGAAAAGGGGAATTCAAATTTGCTAGAATGATTCTTTAGCTTACTAATCTAGATTCTCTCTGGGCAAAGGATATGTTCTGGGTTCCTTTACCAGGACTTCAACACATTTTAAAAGTAATTTCAAATGTGAGTATTAGAGTCAAGATGACAAGGAATGCAAAGATACAATTTTAAAAGGGAAAAATAATGGGTCATTTTTAAAAAGAGGCACTGTACAGTAAAGAAGGGTGTTACTGAAATGCATTGACGTGGATTTCGGGACCCACACTCATAAATACTGTCATTAGGGACCTTCCCAAGGGGGAAGAATGTGCCAACGAAACAAACTGGGAAACACTGCTGCTCATCTGAAAATTAAGTGGTTGCAGCAGAGGTGTGAAAGCTGCCTGTCTCATGGAACATTGTGTTCCTGAGTGCCGATGAGCTGCCAATTAGAATTTCTGGTATAAATTACTGCAGGAAAACAAAAAAAGAAGAGCGTGCGAGTCACCTAATTGCGTGCTTACTGTGAGTCGTTTCATATGTGTCAGGACAAGGGTTTTCCATACAGGTTAAATGCATTGTTTAGCATATCTACATTCAGAAAAGGTTACTTAAACCTTCAAGAGGTGCAGAGGGCTAATGAGATCCCGAGTAGAAGGGACATTTAGTCTCAGACAAGCTGAACTCTTTCAGACTTCGTTCTAAACTTTCAAAACACAGTTTGAGAAGGGATAGAATTGCTGCCTATAAATATATCAGGAATAAATGCTGCTGAAAGGGCAGTCTTCATATAGGGGCAAATAAATCCACATTAAAGCAGAATTCAAAGAAGATTCATAAACTCTGAGGTTTTATAGTAAGACCAAGAAAACACAGGGCAGGATGATTATCACTGCTTTGCACATGTGGCTTCATCAGGTTGTGACAGAGGCCACTAAGCTGTTTTTTAAAAAGAGGATTCAAACTCAGCCCTGATTTGGACACAGTTACAGGTAAACTCTTGCTCTACTTGTTCCACTTAAAAAGGTTGATATATTCACTGCTAAAGGGAGATTGTGGCACACCTCAGTGTTCTTGGAAGTGCTTGCCAGTTTCAGATCTCCACATTTTTGTCCTGCTGGAGCAACGCTATAGCAAGTGCTTGCCAGCAGCTGCTGGGGAAATTGCTTTCCTGCCTGGAACATGCTGACATAAGGACCTGCAGGCTCCTATATAGATTTTGTCTGAAGTCAGACTTTTTCAGTTTAAAGAAGTTTTGATATTTTGAGACTTAGACCAGGAAGCAAGCTTCTTAAAACAAAATTCTGCTTCCCATTATTCAAGCTGGTTTCAACCAATAGGCAACAATGACTGTGTAAATAATATACATTATAATTGTGAATAGAAACATTAAAAGGTGCATTCTATTCCCCCCACCTTACTAGAGCTGCTAGAATTCATAGTTTTAAAGCAGGTCACATACCTCATTGGCCCAAACCCAGGAGCTCCCAGGCCAGTTTGTTCTCATGGCTACCTGCTTCCTACAGTTTGACCACAGAGAGGAGCAGACTAGAATCTAGATTGGTCTAGAACCCCACAGCACAGCTGCTGAAACTAGGGACTACTAACCTAGACATCCAAGGGAAAGCAATTAGCTAATTAACACTCGCCCCAAAACATCCGTTGTCATCCTACCCTCAGGCACTGGAAGTTGGTTATTTGCTGGGGACAAGCACTATTTTGGTGTAGGGCTTGGGCAGCCAATGGCACCAGAGCAACAAATGTACAGGTGTTGAGATGAAAGTAAAAATACCTGTGGGGGGACACTTCCTGCAGCTTTTGCAATTGCAAAGCAGACTAACATCACCTCAAAGGAAAGATTGCTGTTTAGGCAATCCTATCCAAATCTCAGTAATGAAATACAAACTTCAGGTGCTGGTACCTGGGATTCACTTCGGTGAGTGCCACAGATCAGCCTGATTTTGTCTGAAAATCATCCAGGGAACTTAACTCTAAATTGTAAATAGCACAACAGCAACATTTACAAAATAGTGCCCACTGTTTTTTACATTAAAAGTAACAGGCTAAAAGCCCTCAATAAGCTCAGGAATTCACTAGTATATCCCGTGGGAAAGGATTAATGGTACAATTTTGAATCAGGCCCAGAGTGCTAAAATTCTTCTAGACATCCAAGCCTTTCCTTAACATGAGTTAATTTTCCTGGGAATGTCATCCTTTTCCTGAGAATAAACCCTTTTACAAGCATTTAGAGGTCATCCCTCCCTACAACACTGGAGCTAAAACAAGACCAGCCAGTGTTTCCAGAAGTACACCCACTCTATCTCAGCCTGGTGCATCTTGTGCTGTGCAGGATTGGAGAAGCTCCCTAGTATGCCAGGGCTCTATGCCTCAGGCTGGATCCATGCTGAGCTGAGCACAGCACAAGTTTGGTGCTGCATATTTCCAGAGAGCTCACAGCAAAGGAGGACTGTTTGCAGGGGGCTAGATCCCTCTGATCAGATCTCCCCTGACATAATTCTGGCAAGGAATCCCAGGGAACAGCTTTTGGTGAGGATATAGCACTGGTGTGAACCTTGTACAGGACAAGCCCCTTGTGCTCTTCCCTGTGTGGCCTGCAAGGTTCACGTAATGTGGTTGTGATCTACAAGCTCCAGCATTCCCAGGAGGTACTACCCAGACCAAGTGCCCTGATGATGGAGCCACCTTTCGTTCTAAGTGTCCACAGCTGCCAAGTGTCATCTCTACAAAAGAGCTGAGAAAGTGTAAGAGATCATAGGCGGAAAGAAGACACGCGCAGCTACAGCGGCCGTGATATGACATGCTCATCCTCAAAGAGCAACAGAGAGGGAGAACAATGAAACCTAAGAAAGGCAGAGCAGCAAAGAGAATGTAGGGTAACCTCCCTGGAGAAGCAAGCAGAATTGATAGACTCAGGTGTGAGGTGGGAAACTTCATAGAGCTTGTCCTGAAAAAAGGGTAGATTGGGTCTGTAATTCCTCTGTTGTATAAAACTGCCTTCTTGCTCTTCCTTCAGGATAAAGACCCTCTAGATAAACCACAGGATCATGAGCAGGCAAGAGCAATGGAATTACGATTTATAGTTTGCTTTCCTCCCACAGCCCTGTTTCCTTGAGCCTTGACAAATGAATGTCTTTTTATGCGATGGTTCAGTTTACATGATGTTGGAAGGAAAAAGGCGGATCAGGATAATTGCATTGATCCTATTTGCAGGTCATCCCTGGGGGCACAGTTCTCTGTCAAGGCCCGGAGAGAGGCACCATCTCTGGCACAGCCCACGGCAGAACCATGGTGCCAGGTAGCCAATGGCCAGCAGCTTGTGTCCCCAGCTGCCAACTTCTTGACACACGTTCCTTCTACTCAGCACAAAATCCAGCCCCAGCCAGATCTTCTGTACCACTTGATGGACCTCGAGCCTTCTTGCAGCAGTGGCAAGCCCATGGATATGGAGGTATTCACACAGCTATGCTGAGCACATTCATCAAGGAAGGTGTTGGGTTGACCAGTGATTTGGGCTGGGAAAGAGCTGGGCAAACTGGTTTAGCAGAGATGTGGAGCCTATGGGGCATGGCACAGAGCTGGGTCTCTGGCAGAGCCTCAGAGCAGGGCACAATATCCCACTAACTTGTCCAGTACCTTTTTGTGTGAACACAAATTACATGTTGAGGGAAAGGATTTTCCCATTCCCTTCTGCACCACATGAAAAAAATAATTTGCTGGTTGGACTCAAACTCCTTGCTAGATTATTTTAATTGATTGTACTGCAAATCCGCTAACCCAAGAGAGTAAGTGCTCATTTCCTGCTCTATGGTGTGATAAAAGCCAGGATGCTATGGGCACAGAGTTCATTCCATGAGGCTGGGCAGCCATGCCTGCTTTGCTCCTTCTTTACATGAAAGTCACTCTGGCTCCCAAACAGCCCTGGCCCCATGCATGCTGTTTCTGTTCCTTACCCTTTTGTGATGGGAGAAACAAAACCATGGGCAAAAAATGAGGGGAGGTTTCACTCAAGATTTATTCAACAGCAGAATAGGGTGGATTTTTTGTTTTTGTTCGGGTTTTGTTTCTTTCTTCATAATCCCTGATGCTTACTTCACTTTTTTCTTGGCAAGTGGTGAGCTGACATCACCACAACTCTATGGTCGCTTCTAATGTGTTCCATTACTGAGGATAGGGGACAGCCACTGTCAAAGGGTTCTTCATCCAACTCTGAGGAGAGAAGACATCATTGATGGAGGGGTCCCTGACCAACCACTGAGGAGAGACGACAGTCACAGCCGAGGGGTGCCAACTTCATTGCTGAGGAGAGAGCAGATACCCAATGCTGAGGAGAGTGGAAATCCATGACTCACTGATTCCAAACTCATCACTGAGGAGAGGGGGTACCCACTGCTGAGTAATCCCACCCCCAACACTGAGGAGAGGGGACACTGACTACTGAGAGTCCCTTCACTCATCACTGAGGAGAAGGGACACCCACTGGCTGAGGGGTCTTTTACCCTCTGCTGGGGAGAGGGACCCCCATCCTTGAGGGGTCCTTGAACCACCACTGAGGAGAGGGGACGCCCATAGCTGAAGGGGCTGAGGAGCCAACCGGGTTCCCCCGCCCCCGGCTCCACCGCGTGTCCCGGCGGGAGACTGGAGTGGGATAGGGGCAACCCCTGGGGGGGTCCCGGATTCGAGTCCCGCGTCGGGAGGCTCACCTGGCTGGACCGTGGGGCGGCAGACTTTGGCTCCAGACCCTATAAAAGGTAACGGAGGCGTGAGTCAGAGCCGCCGCCTCCTCCCCGCCCGCTCTCACTTACGTGCGGCCGGGCGGGCGGGCGAGCAGGCACGGAGCCGCCGTCCCGCACCCGCGCACTTGCCGGAGATGAACCGCGCCGCGCTGCGGGTCTCGCTCCTACTCCTGCTCCTGCCCGCCCTGGGCCGTGCCGGCTCCGACAGCGTGAGCGACCAGGAACACGGCGACGAGGAGCCCCCGCATTCCCCGGGGAAAGGTGAGCGGGGGCCCCTCGGTGCGCGGGGTTCCACGAGGCGTGGGGCGCCCCGCCGCTGCCTTTGGGGACCCCGTGCACGAGGTGCCCCGGAGCTTAGTTTGGGATCGCCAGTGCCTGAGTGCCCTGATGCGTGCAGCACCCCAACACTGAGTTTGGGGTCTCTGATACATGGGATGCCCTGATGTGGGGGGGTCCCTTCCTTGCTGGGCTTGGGGGTCCTTGATGAGTGGAGCACCCGAATGCAAGGGGTGCTGGATTTGGGATGTCTGATGCTTTGTGGAGAGGTGTACCCAATGCCAGGGAGTTCTCCCCTTGCTTGGTTTGGGGGTGGGGGGTGGGGGGGCCGTTATATTTTCTACACCCGTGTTAGGGCTCCAGGTGCGCCCCAAGATGAGGTGCTCCTGTGGAGATGTGTCCCCCCAGCATCGCCCAGCTACGGGCGCTGCACACCCCAGCACGTCCCTGCCTTTGTCCCTGCTCCCGCCAACTCCCGTGCTGCTCGACTGGCCTGACCCCTGCCCTGGGGCTCGGCCCTCATTTTGTTCCGCAGCCTTTTTCCCTCACTAAGTCCCTCTTGCATCAGACTGAGGGGCTCAGAGCTTCCTGAGATGAGGGTACAAGGGCTGTGCACCAAGCAGTCCCTGCTTACTCGGGAGGACCGCCCGGTGGTTCCAACGCTGCACCCCGGCGTGGTGGCCGGTGGCCGGTCCCCTTTGTCCTGCAGAATGTCGGCTGGGCTGCCCTGCATCCACTTTGTCCCGCCGCGGCCCACCAAGAAGGGGGGCTGGCCGGGCTGCAGAGTTGGAGGGGGGCTGCCTCAGGGCTGATGATGGGGGACGGGGGACGTGACAGAGCGCAGGGCTGCAGAGTTGTGTGCCCCTCCTCCTCCTCCTTCCCGTGAGATGCCTTGCTGGTGGTGTGGGGGCTTTCAGAGTTGCAGGTTCAGGGAAAAGTCCTGGGTCTTTAGTCTTGGTGCCTTTTTTGATTGGAGGCTACAGCACTGCCAGCGCTCTGCAGGGATTTTGGGAGAGTGCTGTGGATTTGCTCTTCTGGGACTGAGTGTTGCACTGAGATATTGTTCTCTCTGGTCATGCTCCTTGTCCCCACTTTGCCCACAGGTTTGTTTCCCGGGCTCAGCCTCATAGCGTGTCCCTGGTTTTGCCTCTGGTAAGGAGTTGTCCTGACCTGTGCCAGGACAGCTGCCCTGTGGTAAGGACCAGGAATTGTTTTGTGCCAGGAGCTCCTTTTTATTGTAATGAATCACTTTTCTTACCAGAGCCACTCTNGTTAGCCCATGCTACACCAGTGTTAGAGGCTGAAGGTCTGGATGGAATCCCATGAGAAGCAGGTCATGGCTGGAACCCTGCAAGGCTCCTGCCAGGTGCCAGGAGCTGCGTGTCTCAGCACCTCTGCCGGGTGGTGAGCTGGTTCCCTCTTCCTCGAGGCTTGTGCATGAGGTAGGGCTGGTGTCTCCCCAGCCTATGGCACTCAGCATGTGTGCAGGGATTTGCCATGCAAGATTCTGGCTTGCTCAGAGACCTGAGTCCCACGCTAAGTGTGTCTTTGGGAGACAATGTCTCCCTTTCCCTATTTCCTCTCCCTCCTACTCAGATGTGTCTTGCTCTCAGTGTACTCTTCTTGCTCCTTCCCCTCAAGGCAACCTATTTTCCTTGCTTAATACTCCATATCATCTTTCTCCCCAGCTCCAAGCGCTGATCTGTCCTCTGGGATTTCCCCATTTTTATCCCTTTTGTTGGGATAGCCCTTTCTCTGCAGAACTCTGTTTCCTGTGTCCCCCAGCACTTGCTGGGGCAGCTGGGTTCAGAAGAAACAGAAACATGCCCTGGAGTAAAGCCTGCCCTATGCCTTTCTCCACCCAAACCCTTGTCCCTCTCAAGGGGAGCTGGCAAAATCTTGGGCTCCACAGCCCAAGCAGTTCTCCCCCAGGAGAACAAAGAACAATCCCTGCAGCGACCTGTGCTGCCAGTGGCAGATTAAAGGCTGATCCCAAAGGATTGCAGTGGGTCAGAGTTTATAAACACAAAGGGGCTTTAAAGCAGCCAGGCTTGGGAGGGATCAGTGCCCCCATGGGCAGCACACGGGGTGATGTCCTGGGCTGAAAGTACACGAGTGCTGCTGCATGGGGGTGTGTCTGGATGGATAAACCAGGGAGGAGGTGGGGCTGGGATGGCACAGCCTTCCTATAGAGACACTTCCTGTGGGTCTTGGCAGAAAGACGCCCCGGTTATGCACCCCCCTGGCCAGACCCTATGCCCGTGCCATGTTTGCTTGTTTACCAGACTGGAGAGCTGGCTTTGGGCAGTGTGAACATAGAGGTACAGTCCATGTACCACAGTCAGGTTACTGCTTTCAAGAGACACAGTGGTTCAATGTGTTTTGTGGGCTGGGACCTGTCTGCTGTGGCTGGTCCCTACTCTGGGACCTGTACTCTGTACATCTCTGCATGTTCTGGTACCTCCTGGCCCTTAGCAATAAGACCCCACTTACACTTTCTTCTAGGCCACGAGCTCCTTTGATCCCTTCAGAGCCTGGGATTGATCCATAGACAGGCCACAGCAAGGTGGTCCTGCTCTGGCATCTGTGAGCTGAACTCATCCCATGGGGCTTTGAGCCAGGTGTGGCTCAGGATTGTGTCCCAGTGGGAAGAGGAGGCTCTGGCAGGATGCCAGCACTCCCTGTGGCTGAGCACAGGGCACCGTGTGCCCAGCTGATAAGAGAGCAGCATGGAAGAGCTAGAAATGAGCTTGCTGTCCTGCCTGCCACACACGTGCCATCAAACTTCTAGAGTTCAAGGCAAGCGGATTAGCACAAGTGGCTGTGTTGCTGTCAGGCAGCATACACGCTGTGAACAGCACATGAGTTTCAGTGTTGTCAGCTGCCCTGTAGAAGCTTCAGGCTGCATATACCCTAAAATATTACAAAGTCAGGATGGGAAGTATAGATCCATAGGGCAAAGCCCCTGATCTCCCTCCTTATTGTTTGGCTCTGCTGAGGGTTGCCTCCTGGTTTGTGCAAATGGTCCTGAGTCCTTTGGGTGCACAGTCCATTCTTGTGTGCCTTTGGTGAGGTCTCCTGGGCGCAGCTTGCTGCATCAATGCCTTTCCTATGTGAGATTCACAGCAGTCAGTGGCTGAGCTGGCTTCTCACGCTGCCAAAAGCTGCTCCTACCCTTCCTCCCGGGCTGCAGGACATGCGGAGCAGCACGCTGGTAATGGCAGCGTCTGCCTGAACTCGGCAGGAAAGTGTTGTTGGATGGTGTTGGATGTCAAGGAGGGAAGGGAGCTGGCACTTGCAGCAAAGCCTGTATCCCAGAATGGGAGGGCTGAGTGGGAGCAAGGAACAGCAGGAGAAAGCACAAGGGGAGGGTGTGAAGGGGGGAAACTCGTGGGAAACTTGGCTGGATGGCGGGCTGCTGAGGAAAGGCGGGTGGCAGGCAGCACTCAGGTGAACCGGGGGGCTCCGCGGCTGAAAACGGAGGCGTTTTTGCCTGCAAGGGCAGGAAGCTCTTGTCAGCACCCTACTGTGCTCTCCTGCTGGAACCCCTGCAAGGAACACTCTTTGCACTTAACGTCGCGCATTACCTCCCGGTGTGCGCATCACATCACCAGGGTTGTTTCCCTCCACGTTTTTGGGAGCGCTTTGCAGTCCCTTCTGGGACAGTGGTTGTTCAGAGGAAAGGCAGAGCGTGCAAAGAGCTGCAGCACCCGCTGCCGAGGTGCAGCCACGTCTTTTGTGGTGAGCGGCAGCAGCTCAGCAGAAAGGAGAACTGGCATCACACAGCTTTTCGAAGGAGAAGACTTGCTCCGGCGGGAAGTGTGGGAGGCAGACGGAATTATGCAAATCGACACTTGGGCAGGGCAGTGGGTTAATGTTCACGGTAAAGGGATGCGAGATTGCAAATGCCCCCAGGTGGAAGGGATCGGAGTAGTTAATGCAGGGCTTCTACGAGCCGTGCCGAGGCAGGGGCTGATGCTGAGAGCCTGACCCAGCACCTCGGCTGGGCTCGCCTCGGCGCCCTCCTGCAGCGCTCGGGGCAAATGCCAAGGGGGCCCAACCTTGCACGGCTGTGCTTGAGAGATGCCTACCCGAGGGGATAGCCTGACTGTGCCATCACTGCACCCAGACCCATTGAGTTGGGAAAACACACTCAAGGGGGCTTCAGTGGGTAGATAGGAGGTCATGGATCGTTTTGGTTTTGATGACAAGACATCCCTGGGGAAGTCTGTTGTGTTGGGGTGGACTGAACTGGCTCCTGGGTGCAGCTACAGCCTTCAGGGTGTCCAAAGCTGCCTAGTTGAGCTGGCAGGAGGCTGTGGGGAGGTGAGCCCCCTCGGCTGTGGGAATAGGTGTGTGCTGGGAGATGTGGGAACCTGAGGTAACTGGCACAGTGCTGACACAGCAGGGCAGGTGTCAGCACGAGGCTATTGCTCAATCTATGATAGAACGTTTAGTCTGCTTTCTGTCCAGGCAGAGTCCCTGGAGGTGAGCAAAAAGTGGGGTGTAGGGGCAGGCTGTGCCAGTTGAGGCATGTGCAGTGAACCAAGGCACCATGTGCCAGTCGAGGAGTGCTGTCCCTTACCTGTGCCAGGACTGTCCCAATGTGAGTGTTTCTTTGTGCAGTTAATGGGTAGGAGAGTGGGAGCAGTGTGGGAGAAGATATACGGTGTTGCCAGAAGAGGGTCCATGTTCTCTGGATTTTGTGCAAAGTCAGTGTCTGGATAACAGGTGTCCTTTGTGTGAGCAAGGTGAGCAGGATAAGTGAATCTTGGCTTGCTACAGCACAGCTGGGTGCATCCCTGGGCAGTGCCATGCAAGCAGACAGCGAGAGGGCACTGCAGTCTGTCCTGGGGCGCACGTGTCCTGGCGCATGCAATTGAAGTTTGCCAAGTCCTCTGCTTGCTACTCCTTCTTCCTATGCCTTTGGGAATACCCAAGAGATTCCTGAGCATTGCTCCTGAGTGTCAGAAATGCAACAGAGGCGAGCCACCAGTCACACAGGAGGGAGCCTTGAGATCCGTTCCCATCTCTGCAGCACACAACGCCCCTAAACACCCTCCAGCCCTTCCCAGCCCAGTTTGGCTGTGGTCATCCACTCTTCTGAGCAGCAGATGCACCAAGACCTCCAGCAGTGCCCATGCCTGGATCCTTGCTGAGTGGAGGGCAGAATCCTGCTGGGCTTAGAGCCTTGCATGGGACATCTGGGCCTGGGAAAGCTTGCCTCTTCCTTTCTCACCCCTGAGCTGGAATCCACTCCTATTAATAGCAAGTGCGTGTCGATAGCTCTTGTCAGCGGCAGGGATGGGGGCTGGAGCAGCTCCTGCTAAGACCCTCCTGAATCCTGTCAAGGCTGGCAGACAAATGGCCCCACCAAGGGAAAAAGATGATGTTGGAGCTCAACTGTATTTCTTAATTGTTCCTCCATGTCATTGCTGCTGTGTGAATGCCCCCCTTTGCCCCAAACCTGTCCCATCCTGGCACTCTCTGCTTCTGCACTCACGGGCTGGGAAGTGCCAACAGCCTGTCTGCAGTGACAAGCTTGTTGGTAAGGACAAATCAGAGAAGGAGCTCATTAATTACCTGTTGTGGCAATCAGAAGACGCACATAATCCTTTTGGGCCATGTTTCCCTGCTTGGGCCAGATTTGAGCCCCAAATCCCTTTGCCTGGAGCTGGTTGTTTACAAGGGCTAGTGATAGCCAAGGTGTTTGGTCAGGGGCATCTGAAAAGAGGTTCTGGTGCACTTCTAAGGCCAGCTCCAGCAATGTGCCAGGAATCCAGGCATTGCTGGCAGCTCTAGAGGAGAGAACAGTGCGAGGCCCAGCCTCTTGCATACAGTGTACTGTCAGGACCTTCCCAGGAGGGCTTTGTCCCCTCTAGATCTGCACAGTGGGTACACCCCCGGCCAGCCTTTTTGAGTATTGTGTACTCTCAGGACCTTCCCAGGAGGACTTTGTCCCCTCTAGGTCTGCACAGTGGGCACACCACTGGTTGTGGAAAGCTCAGGTCACATCTTGCCCTGCTGTAGTCACAATGTGACCCAATGGATGACACAAGAAATGCAGAGGTCCTGACACAGGATCCCCCATCCTCCTTTCTGCTTTTCCTAAGGAAAGGGTTTTGCATGGTAGCACCTTATGAACCTCTCTGTGAGCATTTGGGTGGTCATATGAATTAGAACTGGGGACAGGAGCTGAGCATTTGGCCTAGCACATTTTCCTGTGAAAGTCCATCCCCACTGCAGGGGCTCTCACTGTAAAGACAAGGTTGGGATGCTCATTTTCTTCCTCTGCTGTCAGTCTCAGGGCAGCTTTCTTAAGTGGGAGGAGAGTGTCTGCATAGTGCAGTGCATCTTGCTGCCCAAACTCCTCGTGGAGTGTGAGAGCTGCACTTGTGAAGTGCCTTGTCTTGGGGCAATGGGAGGTTTCAGCTGCTCTGGAGCAGCTTCTGGTACAACTGCTCACTAATGGAAGCCAATATCTCTGATTTTTCCTTTTTAAGGATGATGACAAAATGTCAGCCCTGGGGTTTTCCCTCTGACTGACAACTGCAGGGGACCTGGCCGTGCTCCAAGAAGGCAGTACCCTCTGGGAACATGCCCTTTTCTGGGACAGAGGGAGAAGTGGGAAAACAAAGGCGGGGAGGGAGATAGAAGTCAGTGAGAGCCCGGAGACCTGCTGCCTGGCAGAGATGTGTTTGCTGACAACCTTTCCCTTCCATTCATGTGGTTCTTTCTTTTCTTTTTTTTCAAGGCCACAGCCACTGGAGTTATGAAGGTAAATACCCCGCAGTTACTTCTGCTTTTTTCCTACTACCCAGCAGATTCTGGAACTGAGCCGGCTGTGGTTAATTATTACAAGGTTTCTGTGCACACTCTACGACTCACCCTTCCCTCCTGCCTGACCCTGACACAGTGCTCGTACTCAGGCATGGATGGGCTGAAGAGCCAGAGGTTGGTCTGATTTCACCAGGAAGCAGATGCTCCAATGAGGGCTTTCCCAGCCCCCTGAGTGTGGGGGGATGCCCCTCAGGGAAGGGATCCTCCCTGAATGAGAGCTCCCCTGATCCTGTGCCAAGTGGGGGAAAAGACTGCTCTCTCCAGGCTGGACTTGCAGCCCATGCTGGGACTTTGACCAGCCAGGGATTAGCTTGTATTCACCTCTGCCCTCTGTCACCCTCCCTCCCCACCCTGCCTGGCCCTGCCCTCTCATCAAGGCCTGGGGGGCTTCTCCACAGCACCCATGATGGGCATCACCACAGCGCTGTGACAGACACACCCCTTACTACTTGCTGCACCATCACTCTGGGGTTTGGTTCAGCTGCTAGTGCCCAGCTCCATATTTACAGGAGTCCTGCGAGGGGCTGGCCTATGGAAAAGCCTGGGTTTGCACTGGCCCATGACATGCTGGAAGCAGTCCTCTGCAGTGCAAAGGGAGGTTTCTGAGGCATCAGCCTTGCTTATCCCAGCTGTGGTACTGGAAAGAGGTGGCTGTTTCAGCAGCCAACCCAGCCATGTCTGCTGGCCCTTTGTCACAGAGCCCAGGAGCTCTGTGGTACCTTCTCAAGCAGCACTGGGGGTGATACCTGCCAGAGGCCAGGCTGTGCAAGGCAGCAAGTGTGTGATGAGCTGCAGGGCAGCAGCTCCTCAGCTTGCCAAGTGCACTTGTAAATGATCTTCTTGCACTCTTCCTAAACACCCCAAAAATAGACTTTCCTGGCAGCTCACCATGCTCTGAGACCTTTCCTGATACAGCTGCATTCAGTCACATGTTGGCATAAAGCTGCTTCCAAGCTAACTTCATGGAAGCTAAACTTATGTGCATGGCTACTTCCCTGGCCAGTGCCAGTCCCCTTCCCCAACACCCAAAAACCTTCTTTCTGGAGGTCTCCTCACCCTGGAGTTCTCACTGACAGTGCCTCCCCTCCTTCTTGCACCAGACCTGAAGCACTGGAGCACGGACTACTCGGACTGCGGGGGCACCAAGCAGTCTCCCATCAATGTTGACACAGCTCAGGCCATCTTCAGCCCTGACCTGCGGCCGATCCAGCTCTCTGGCTACAGCTTGCCTGCCAACAAGCAGTTCAAGCTGAAGAACAATGGGCACACAGGTGAGGGCACACTGCAGAGGCTGGAGCACAAGGAGAGGATGCTCAGACTCTCTCAGCAGGACTGGGTTTCTCTGATGCCCTTCCCCCAGCCTCTGGGAAGGAGATTGTCTTGCAGGCTGCAGCTCTGTTACCTCCTAGACCATAAAGGAAACAACAGGCTGTAGAAATTTTTCAGATCCATTTGTTTTCCTGGACAAAGTGAGAAGCTCCAAGGTGTCCAGAGCCTTTGGGAGCTGGCTCCAGAAATTTGTAAACTCTGCATTTTCTTTTAAAATGTGTCCCTGATATTTCTGATGCAGGCTTTCAGTCACTGGTTCCTTCCCTGCATTTCACTTTCAAAGGACTCATCAGTCTCTGGATGTGATTTAGACTTTAAGCTACCTACATTTGTCTTTTAGGGCACAACATCGACCACCTTATTTTGTCTGTACTTAAGGATTCTATCTCAAGATCTTAAGACATTTTTATAGGTCTTTTTTTTCCCCTTCTCCAAGACTAGAATGGATTTTGCAAAGTTCTGGACACAACTTATTCACGTTATTTTAGTATCAGCTTCGGTATTCCAGATATGGAGGAAAACCACAACTTTCCACAGCTGAGGATGGTTGGACCTGGTTGCTACCAGCTTTTTCTTGGAGGAGGCAGAATGTTTTGTGCACACTGGTGTCTGCCAGTTCCTGAGCTAAGAAAAGGTTATGCAGAAAGGGACTTAAGAACTTGCTGACTGTGTGATAAGGCACCTCCTTGCCTCCTTGGTTAGCCAACAAGATGGAGCTGACCTGTGTATAGAGCAAACTTGACAGGTCAGGCTTGCTGTGTATGGTCAGATCAGCTTCATGCTGCATGCACAGAGCTCTATATTGTGGCCTCCTGCCCTAATGTGCCTGCAGAGTTAAACTAGTTGAGCTCAGTAGTTGCTATTTTAGACACCCTGGCATCTGGTGTTGCTTGGTGTTTAGAAAAGCAGTGAGAGCTTTTTCATTGGGGAGGGGGGAAGTACTTTCTCACATGCTTTTAAGATGCCTTTTTTATTGTGGCAACCACTGATCTGCTTTATGAAAAGCCATAAATAAATGAAAAGTTGCAAGCCTAGTAAGGTATTTGTACAGTTACTCATTTTGGTAACAAAGTACATATGCTATATAAGCTTTTTTGGGGGCCTGAAAATGACTCAGGTTGTTAGGAGACAGAAGGAAAACAATGGTTTACCTATACAAAAGAAGTGTAAAAGCAGATAAATGCATAGGGAGGGAACAGTTTCTCACTTCCTGTATTTGAGTTTTCTATCTCTGAATCCAGTGGCAAGGAACTCGAGATGGCCGATGACTCATCATAACCCTGTTACCTGGTTAATCCCAAATCTGTGCCTCATCAGTGATGTTACTAAGGGTCACCCCATCTAAAAAGGAAAAAGGAAAAGACCTTACATTAAAAATTAGGAGAAGGTGCTTAGAAGGATAGGACAGCCTTTCTCAGGGTCCAGGGATGCCCCTGATATTTTTGCCACATGTCCAGTTAACTCAGTTTTAGGATTGCCACATTGTTGCATAAGTCCAAAATAGCTGGATAAACCACATTAAAGAAAAAAAAGTATGAATTTATGGTATCCAAAGAGGCAAAAATTTTAGCTCTAAGTACTTTCAAAATATTTAATGCTTCTGTGCCACTAGCTCCAGTGCTGTCATACACTTGCAGGCTGCTTTATTTGATAGGTCCTAGCTCACCAAGAGCTGCAGCTCTCTGTCCACCTGCCCTGCTCTCACAGATATTCACCACTCTGCCAGTATCTTTCTCTATGAATTTTGTCCATGGTCTCTTTATATTATTCTCACTTACTGAATAAATTGTTGGATAACATTTGGCTTGGAGCTGGCCCCGGGAGTCTTTGTGGAGGGGCTCTTCACTTTCCAGCATTTTCATAGCAGCTATTTTTGAAGCTGACGTACTTACTGTAGTATCCTACAACCTTAAGTCAGAAGTTGAATCCTGACACATTGGCAGGCTTGCCCACAGTGCCCTGACAGATGGAAAGCAAGGTTTTCTGTTATGACCAATTTCTAGAAGCCCAGGGTGACTGTTTCCCTTTAAACACCTTCTTTGCATACCTGTGGAACGGACTGGGATTATGCTGTATTACTGAGCTCTTCCTTCTGCCTCTGCAGTTGTCCTTGATCTGCCTGAGTCCCTGGCCCTCACTGGTGGCTATGCCCAGCAGTACAGAGCTGCACAGCTGCACCTGCACTGGGGCTCCCCATCGGGACCCGGCTCGGAGCACACTGTCAATGGTCGGCGCTTTGCTGCAGAGGTAAGGAGCCCTCGTGGTGCTGGATGCATCTTCTCCCTGGTAGAGCTGTGCAGGATAGGCCCTGGAATGCTGTCATGCTCCTCACCCATGGCTCTGGTTGTTGCTGGATGTGGGCTGTAACTCCTGGCCAGGATCCTGGGCAGCTCTGCGGCAGCGGAGCTCAGTGTAGCAGGCCACACTTTGGTGCTGAGCCAGACTCATGCTGAAGCCTGGTCCTGGGCTGATGGAGCAGGAGCTGTGGCAGTCTCCAGGCTGTGGAAGCCAGCTTCCCCAGAGGCTGAGAGCCTGCTTTGGGAGCTACAGGGACCTGTTTACTCTGTACACACTGTCCTCTTGCTCTGCCAGCTCCCATCTGGTTTCATCCCTCCTTCTCTAGCTGCTGTCCTCAAACTGAGCCTGGCTCTGAAGTATTAGCCCCTGTTATGCAGGACAGAGTGCTGGTTTGCTGTTTCTGACCAGGGAAGTTCCTGAGCTTCATGCTGTCTGCTTTGCAGCAGCAGATTTTCTTGGTCTTCCCAGCATTTTCCCTCCCCTGCAGTGGTACTCATCACACCTGCATGTTTCTCATAGCCCTTGTGTCAGCAGGCTGTAGCTGTGTGGGAGTGAGCATCTCCCAGTGATGTCCATCCAGCACTGGGATTGCATTTTTGCCTTCCAGATCCATGTGGTCCACTACAATACCAAGTATGACAGGTTTACAGAGGCAATGGTTCACCCAGATGGCCTGGCTGTACTGGCAGCCTTTCTGGAGGTGAGTTCCATGGATCCAGCAGGGGAAGGATGGAACTGGGGTGGGCAGAGTTGGACACAATTTTGGGGACTGGCAAAGGTGCAAATGTCCTTTGGAAGAAGGGGAGAGAAAGTGCAGATCAGCCCTGATAAGAATGAAGGGGCGACTGGAATAGCATGCCTCTCTCAAGGAGCAGTACCTCTGCTGGCACAGCCATCACCATCTTGTCTCCCTTTGGCCCCTGGCCTTGACATTTCTGTGGTGTCTCTGTGTTGCAGGTTGGGCATGGGGAGAACCAATACTACCATGAAATACTTGAGCATCTGCCTGAAATCCAGGAAGTAGGTAAGGCCCTGTCCCACCTTGTGGTTTGTCTCAGGGGCTGCAGCCCAGCAGAGAAACCAGCTGCTTGGTAGAGCAAGGATGCAGCAGGCAACCCACCTGTTTTTCCCTGCCTCTACAGCAGACCAACTGCTCTTTCTCCAGTGTCTGCAGTGGCACATGCAGTGCCAGACTGCCCATGATCTTCATGCTGTTGTCCAGTCTCACTCCCATTATGTTTCCTCTCCCAGGACAAGAAACCTTGGTGCCTGGATTCAACATTGCTGGTCTGCTGCCTGCCAACCTGAAATTCTACTTCCACTATAATGGCTCTCTGACCACCCCTCCCTGCTACCAGTCAGTCAAATGGACAATCTTCAACCAGACCGTGCTGCTCTCTCATCACCAGGTCTGTCATGGCAATGAGCCCTGCATTGGGTCTTTCCCAGCCTCTCCCCGCAGGTGCCCTGTGCCAGTGCTCTGCAGCTCATCTGCTCCCAAAGGCAGGGTGGGTGCTATTCTGTTCACACTGTTCTCCTTCCAGATGTCACTGCTGGTTTCAACCCTGAGAAGCCCTGACGACAAGCTTTTGCAGAACAACTACCGGCCAGTGCAGAACCTGAATGGGCGATGGGTGCTGGCGAGTTTCCAGACCACCCCTTCAGTGAAGCACTCTCCTGGTAAGGAGTGTGTGAGTGTGTTCAGGCTGCTGCCAGCAGCAGGGATGCAGGGATGGGGCCAGCAGCAGGAGTCAGTGCTTTGTGTATCTCACAGAAACACAGCACCTGTATGGGTTAGACATGCCCCACGAGTGACATGTGGCAGCACTGGTCTTAGGGTCTTGCTCTCTCCCATTTCTATATTTCTTCCACCCTGCCTGGGGAAGATTGGTTTCAAGAAACTTATTTTACCCTTAGTCTTGCAGACATAGCAGTAGCAGGACCAGGGGATGCATGGTCAAGAGCAAACAGGCAGGTCCTAGCACTCTAGCTAGCTACTTCAATCCCAAATGCATTAGATAAATTCAGTAGGAGTTGCCAGAGGTACAAGCTTGCAGAGAACACCCCTCCTCCAAATTCTGCAGGACTGGCAGTGCTGGGGACCCCTCCTGAAGGCTGTGCTCTGCCAGTGGGGCCTCACAGCCATCCTGGCCAGGCACATAGTCCCCTGCCTGAGGGATCCTGGAATGCCCACTCTCTCCTTGAAGGCCTTTCTTGCATTCGTGATTTCTAGGCATGAGCAGAAATCACTATTAATCCTCAGGTGTGACTATCGCTCTGCATCACTGAATTTTTGCCTGTTGCTGCTCCCTGAGGTCACTAGGGGTTTTCTGTTGAACATCCTGTTCCTTTTCTGTTCTGATGGCATTTCCTACACCTTTTGTGAAGGTGACTAATAGGAACAGCACAGGGTTGGTCCCAGGCCTCAGGGCAATGCCTTGATAACCACACAATGTGGTGCAAGGCACTTCCCTCACCAGTTCCACTTGCAGCCTGCTTGCTAATGGCTCTAGGCTTTTAATCACTGTGGTCTTCAGCCTGGCTAGCAGTTTCCCATGTGGCACTGCATCAAATGCTTCACTGAAGCTGGGAGAGATAAAATCTACCACATTTTCTTTGTCTAGAATATCACTTATCAAAGAAGCATATCGGGTTAGGCTGGCATGCTCTATCTTTGGTAAACCTATTAGATACTTTATCATATTTTCCATTTACCTCCAAGCCTTTCTTTTACTACTTTCTTGCAGAATCTCTTCCAAAACCTCCCAGTACTGCGGCAAGGGGGGAGTTGCCCAGCTCTACCTTTTTTTTTCCTCTATTATTTGCTATTTCTGTACAAAAATCCCCACTGTAACAAAGCCACAAATGTGTTGTTCCAGAAGTGCCAGGAGAATATCCTTGGATGAGGTGACTGGTCCCCTGCCTTGCATGCACAGGATTATTGGGAGTTTCTCCCCATGTCAGTACTAACTGCCTGCTTTAGCCCTTGGGCTCCTGAGCACTGAGATGGAGTGCTGTGGGGTCATGTCTTGTTTTGCTTGCAGCTGCACCTTCTGTGCCCATGCTTGTTGATCTTTTTGCCAGTCACCCCCAACTCAGGATAGCCACTCCTGTCCCCAGCTGCTGGGTGGAGGTGGCAGATTTCCTGCAGCAGCCATGTAGCTGGATAGAGCCCATAGATAGTGCCACTCTGTGCACCATACCCGAGCCATGTACAGAAGATAATGTAGCTCTTTATAAGCCATGCTTTTATGCTGGACAAACATTTGCCCAGCACAGCTCCCTCCCAGCATGTAGGGCCACACAGCTATCCCCACGCCAGGTGCCCTACTTGCAATCCATGGCTGCCTCCTCCACAGGAGCTGCTGACCATCTCACTGCAGGCAACTTGTCCCCATGGCTGCTGCCTGCTGGGTTCACCCCAGGTGCCTCCCTGGGGTCTCCTGTGGGGTGTGGTGCAGTCATGTTGTGCTACAGTGCTCAGCACCCTGCCTGCTTCCTAGGCTGTGGCAACAACAGTGGGGGGGATTTTCTGGCTGGGCACAGCGAGGCTCAGGTGTAGGCTGTAGTCCAGGGGTCCTTTTTTCTCCCCTTTTTTCATGCTTTGGCAGGGTGTCAGGGCCAGGCTTCCTGCAGCAAGATGCTGTGAGCTGTTGGGGATGTGGCAGGCAGCTTTCCCCTGCTCACGGGTAATGGGGGACCTTGTGGGCAGCCCTACTTCAGAAGCCCAAAGGCCTGCAGGCTTGAGACTTCCCTCCCCAAATACTTGAACTGCAGCCCCCTGACTGTGTTGTCTCTCTTTACAGGTAGTGATGATTCAGCAACAGCAGGTAGGTGAGCAGTTGGCACAAAGCAGGGGAAGGTGGGCAGGGGTTGCACCTGTCTGAGAAATGGGGTCCTGTGCAAGCCACGTGCTGAGGTGGGGGGCCAGCAGCCACAGTGGGTTTGTAATGCTGCTCTAGTATCCAGGCTGCTGGTTCTCACCCTCCGCTGTTTGTTTCCTTTTCAGAAGGACACTCCAGCTCATTTCATGCAGGTAAGTGTGCTCAGCCAAGGCTGGTCCTTTGTGTCCCCTCTGCCCCTGGGCTATCAGCCTGTTCCCTGCCTCCTCTCACTCAGCTAGTAGTCCCAGGGAACCACCCCTAGTAACATGCCTGTGCTTGGCTTGCAGGAGATGTGCTGGCCGTGCTTTTTGGGGTGCTCTTTGCTGTCACAGCACTGGCCTTCCTGCTGTACATCTATAAGCACCGCAGCCAGAACACACGGTGAGCAATGGGGAGACACAGGAGGACAGTGCCTGGGGGCAGGATGGGTCCAGGGCATGAGAATGGGTTGAATGGTGGTCTCAGGCAACAAGACCTCCTGCCTGGTCTAACAGTCCTCCCATCTTTCTTTCTCCACCAGGCTGGACTCGCCGACCAAATCCAAGGTCATCTACACAGCAGCCAGCACCGAGAACACTGCATGAACTCCACACCTCTGTGGCAGTCCCAGCTCCACTGGCTCAGCCTGCCCACCCCACCTCCCCTCACTCCCACCAGAGGTCAAAGAAGACCAGTGCTCCAGCATGCCTTGGCTGCACAGGCTGCCCACATGGACTGTTTATCTAGGGGAAAGTATTTGGCCCTCATAGATATTTTTGTTATAAAAAAGGGTAAAAATTATTAAAAAAAAAAAAGTAAAATCTTCCCATGGTACCAGCTGTCTCTGCTGCCTTTGTGGGAAGCTGTGGGGCAGGAAAGAGCACCTTGGCGCAGATCGAACGACACTGGATAGAGGTGGGCAGGGACCCCTTCCCAACCAGCAAAGACAGCATCAGCCTCTCTGCACCGGGAAGAGCTCCAGAGTAAGCAGCACAAGGCTTCTGCTACAGCCCAGCCCTGCCCTCCATCACTCTGGGACTTCTTCCTCCTCTTATTTGTGCAAAGCATTGGAAAAACATAGCTGTGGCTTGGTAAGGCTGAAGAAAGGCAGAGCTGAAGGTGGCAGAGCCATCGCTTGCTTGCTGGCCAGCCCCCACCCAGTTCACCTCTGGCTTTATCACAGCTAGATTAGCCAAAACAACCCTAGATCCGTGGCTACCTCCCATCTTTCATGGTGGCTCATGCGGAGCTGAAGCCAGGTCCCAAGGAGCTTTATGACCATGGCAAAACCAAAAGAAATTGGCCCTGTCAGAGAGGAGAGGAACCCGCCCATCTCCAGCCCGCAGCAGCCTCCAACCCAAAGCCGTAAAATCAGAGTTCAGCCACTGCTAGGAAGGACAGAGCAGGAGCAAGGCCTGCCAGCAAATGGGGTCTGCAACTGCCAGACCATCCCTCCAGTCACACTAGCACAAGTCATTGTTACCATTGCTTGTACCCTCACCACAAGTGCAGCGCTGCTAGCCTTGTCTGTGGTACTTAACAACTTACAACCCTGCTTGTCTGTGGTACTTAATTTTATTGGTATAAAAGCCCACTGTGGATAAAACTGCCTTTTCAGCCCGATGGCAGTTTCTCCCTCCCAGCCCTGTGGCACAGAACCAGGGCTGGTACCCGCCTGAAAATCCCCAAGAACAGGAGAGGGCAATGATCCATTGGAATGGTCCCTTGAACCCCCTCCCAAATCTGTGCCGGCAACAGCTGTGGCATTGCATCTCCTCCCAAGCCCTCCACCACCCTCCATGCCCACTGGGTCTTTTGGATGCTGTCTTCTTCCCTCTCCTCCCATCCTGCATGCTGTCAGTACCCGTGAGTCCCCCAGCACATCCTGTTGCACCAGGATGCCAGCTCAGCCCTGCCAGGGCTGTGGCTCCTGGGGCAGCAGGACTATCAGAGAGGTGGAGAGAGGAGCACTACAGCAGTCAGCCACGACCCAGGGCACGGCAGCACTTTGCAAAGCCCCTTCCTCAACCCTGCAGCGAGGAGGCAATGCGGGCCCCCTGCCCTGGCATGGGGGACAGCACATCTGTGGCAGCGGGGGGAGAAGCGATGGGTTTCTTTGGGCTCAAGCCTCCGGCAGTCACAGGCAGGCTAACTGGGGCTGAGCTCACAGCAGGGCCAGCAAAGTCGGGTCCCCCAAAACTGAGGTGTTTTATAGGGACTCTCAAAGGGGTGTTGGAATGAGCCAGTCTCAGCCACACTGGTCGGCTGGCCGCCACAGCTGGCCCCCAGTGCCTGCCCCACCAGGGCTGGCCAGGGTCCCCCAGTCCAGGATAAAAGATATTGCAAAGAAGGTGATGGCTGATCCTGCCGCCAGGATAGGAGGGGAGGGGAGGGGTGGCTGGGGACTGGAACATCCTGCAGGGCCTCAGGATCCCGGCTGGGGGCTGGCTCCGCTCCGTAAACCTGCAGGAACCAAGAAGACAAACAGTGAGTTTTCCCCAAACTCTATCCCACTTTTCCCAGGAGAGGTAAAAACCTGACCATGACCTCAAAAATCACCTGCTCCTCTGGTCTGAGAGACGAGATGAGGATGATGCCCTTGTTCGAGCCATTGGGACAACCTTTCACCATGCCAGCAGCTGTCCTGGTACCCCATGAGACCCAGTGTCCCCCACCCCCTTTCTGGAGCAGCACTTACAGAGCAGGAAGCGCCGCAGGTTCTGCGCAGATCCCCCCGAGAGCAGGTAAGCCCAGGCAGCAGCAGCAGCCATCAGCAGGTAGGAGGGCACCAAGCTGCCCACGTACAGCGGGTTGCAAAACGACTGCGGAGAGAGACGTGAGAAGAAAAGGGTGAGCAGACAGGAGAGGACAGGATGTGTGGCAGTATCATCACTTCAGTGAATGGAGCGGGACAGGCAGCACCAGCCCCAGGATTTGGTTTGTGAAGGGCCAGCTCCTTTGCTAGTGCCAAAGGCTATTCCCTCCCAGCACAGGGACCAGTATTCTGAATATAGGTCCCAGCACACAGCCCTGCTTCCAGTTACTCACCAACCCCGAAACAGTGAGATGCATGATAACGACTGCTGCGATCTCCCACCAGCGCCGGTGCTCGCAGCCATGAAAGAAGAGGATCCCCCAGAAGGTGTGAAGGAAAATCAGCACCATGGTCATGAAAGCTGTAGGGAGAAGCAGAGGTGTCACCAGGGAATCACCCACCCGACCTGGCCTGCAGGCCTGGGGAAGGGATGGAGATGAGTCAGTAAAGGGGGGGTAGAGAAACAGCTTGGCTGGACTGGGAGGTGCTGGGTCAGACTTCAAGTGTGGGAGACAGGGAAAGAAAAGCAGGGAGGGTCACAGCAAGAAGGGTTTGTCACAAAGATAAGTGACAGGGGACTATAAGGGACTCAGGTGGGTGAGGGTGCAGCATGGACAAGACAATGAAGAGGGAAAACTCCAACGTCTCATCTGCTGCCTCTGTGGTGGGGCAGAGATGTGAGTGAAGCATGCCAGTTACTCACCTGAGGTCAGGAAATACAGCTGTGAATCCCCATGGATGCCCACAGTGCCAGGCCCTAATGCATCTGCCAGGAGATTGATCATGGAGAAGGCGCCACTCATGAGACCAAAGCCGACGCCAGCCACTGCCAGGACAGGGACACTGTTAAGCTCTGAACCTCCCAAGAGTCATCCCACACATCTCCCAGTGAGCTTTGGCCTGAGAAATCTCCCTTTGTTCTCAGCATCATGCTCAGCCCTGCCCAGCCTCATCCCCTGCCCCGTGGTCAGGGCGCTCTGCTCTGCACAGCACTCACCATATGCCATTTGCTGAATGGAAATGGGGGAGCAGCCGTCCTCACTGAGGGCCACCAGCCCCTCGATGGCCTTCCTGTGGGGTGAGAGCACACTGGAGCCCAGCACAGCCAAGTCACCTCCTGAGGCATGGTGCAGTATTCACTCTGCACCATGGCCACCTTCCTGGCAACCTTCCCCTCTCAGAGCAACACCCACCACGGAGATCGTCCGTGTGACTGTACCACCAGACAAACCAGGCATGTGAAAATCACGTGAGGCCACATAGAAAGATTTTCCACAGAGGAATGTGGGTGCCAGCCAGCCCAGCAGAGCAGGGCTGGTGTGTGTGGAATGTTGGGTGTAAGGCAAGTAGCACCCCCGCATGGAAAGCATCCCCATTGCAGCCGTGGGAGGCTGTATCTAATCTCTGCACTTAAAGATGTTGACTAACAATGGAGGAGGTGCAGGGAGAGCTCAAAGAGTTAGAAAAATTCTACGGGGAGAGAAACTGGGAGAGAAGAGGCTTCATAATTTGTGCCAACCAGAGGTGTGGCAGGTCAGGAGGATGCCAGGCAGCTCCTCAGCCCGGGGAGGACAGCAGTGCTTGGGACCGGAGATCCGCAAGGCAAAGGAAACGCAGTGGTTTTATGTCAGAGGCTGCTCCGTGGAGCTCTGCTACCCTCTGCCTGCCTGCCTCTGGCAGTGCCCTGCCGCAGGGAGCAGCGCGAGCCTGCTGACACGGCTCCCCCCAGCATTCTCCTAGCTTCCATCCAGGAAGAACAGGGAGTATGAAGGGCACCTCCCCGTGCCTGCCTGCCCAGCCCCAGCACAGTGTCCGTCCATCCAGAGGACAGGGTGCAGCACGTGCTCCCCTGGCAACAAAAACCCCTGTGCTCCAAGACAATGGTATCAGGAAGGCTGGGAGCTGCCCAGGCTACTCTGAGACTGTGACCCGGGCTGGTCAGGGCACCAGATCCTCTGGACCTTAGGGCTGCTCAGCCCCACCACTTAAGACCCACTAAGGTCAACACACTGAAACAGGTGCCACCCATGTGCTCACAGGAAGGGTAGCTTCCTGCCACACTTGACACTCCCCCCAGTTCAGCAGCTCACAGGTGAAATCTGGCACTACCACAGCTGGGAAGACCATCCAGCAGTGCTGGCACGGTGTGGGAAACGCCGTTACCTGAGGAGCTTGTAGTAAAGGAAGCGGAAGGCCTCCTGCAGCAGCACAGAGAACATCACCCCAAAAATCAGGAGCCCCTTCTGCAGCCGCTCATCCTGGGGGTCGCTGGCTTTCACTGCGATAAACCAGATGAGGGACGAGAGCAGCAGTGACACCAGCCAGAAGAAAGCCCTGTAAGAGACAGAGCTTGCTGGCACCAGTGCTGTGCCAGAGCCCCTCCTGTGCTGGGACTGGCACTGGCAGCTGTGCCCCCATCTTGCCCACTCTCCCATCAGCACGAGTGCCATTCTGGTACCAGTGCTGGGCAGGTGGTGCCTGTATGGGTCTCACCGCTGTGCTGTGCCTGCACTCCTGCCCCACTGGTCACCAGAACTGGCACTCAGTGGGTGTGGTGCCCACAGCAGTACCAGCTCCTGTGCCAGGCTCATATCCATGCCAGTACCAGTTCCAGTACCACATTCTTCTAGTCCCAGTGGTACTGGTACCAGTTTCCCACCTGCACACATGCAACAGTACCATTACCAACCCTCCACTGCATGAGTTCTCGTGTCTACTATGTGCTGTGACAGTAAGAGAAACAATACTTGTGCCCCTGTCGTGCAAGCAACAGCACCAGCGTGAATACTGGTGACTCCAGTGAGCCCACAACAGCACCAGCGTGAGTACTGGTGACTCCAGTGAGCCCACAACAGCACCATCGTGAGTACTGGTGCGCCTGCTGCAGACACGATGGTGCCTCAGCCAGTACTACTCACATGCCTATCACATCACTGATGCCACCACCACCCTGTCACACCCATGCTGGTACCAGCACGCCTGTCACGCCCATACTGTACCAGCACCGTCATTGGTACCAGCACCCCTGTCCCGACTACAGTGACCGTGCTGAGGCACTGGGACCAGCACCCCATCACATCCGAACTGATACCAGCACCAGCAAGAGAGTCGGTGCCCCCATCACGATCGTTCT
>VXBI01010017.1:40726-95095 GCA_013397375.1 Toxostoma redivivum | reverse complement strand
CACGATCGTTCTGGTAGCAGCATCGGCGCTGGTCCCAGCGCCCCGCCACGCCCACACCGCTCCCGGAGCCGATCCTGGTCCCACACCACGGCAGCACCAGAGCACCCATCGCTGACTGACCCGGCGATGAGGATGATGATGCGGAGCGGGTCGCGGGCGATGGTGAAGATGAAGAGGCCGAAGGCGGGCCCGAAGGCGATGAAGGTGCACCCGAAGAAGACGGCGAGCGTCATTTCGGCAGGAGCGGGGACACGGGACCGGGGTCGGACCCGGAGCTCGGACCGGACGGGCCCCGCGGCCCCTTCCCCCTCCGCCGCCCTTCCGGGGCCGATGACGTCACACGTGCGCGCGCCGCCGCCGCCGGAAGTAGCGTCCCGGGGCGGGCCCGAGGGGCGGGGCCAGGCCCGTCAGTCACGGGAGGGGCTGGGTGTCCGGGAAGGCTCGGCCGTGCGGCGTCGGGCACCGGGACGGGCTGCCCGGGGCGTAGCGAGCTCAAGAAGCGTTTGGTGAACACTCTCAGGCACACGGTGTGATCCTCGGGGGGGCCTGTGCAGGAGCAGGACTCGATGATCCTTGTGAGTCCCTCCCAGCTTGGTGTGTCCCGTGATCCTGTGGAGACGCAGCCTGCACCCAGAGGAGCTTGGCCTACGTCCCCACGGCCACCCCGTGACTGCGGCCCTCCCCAGGAGCAGGGGCTGGGCGAGGTGTGCAGGCTGTCCCACCCTCAGTGGTTGGATGTTCACTTGGCACCTCCAGTCCAACCCCATCGCAATGAGATTGACACAGAAAGGCACTTCACGCTTACAAGACACCCACAGTCCAACACACACCCTTTCGGCCTCCAGAAGACTTTGGACGGGAGCACTGGATGTAGAGTTCTGCACCTGCTGAACTAGCAGAAACACCATGGCCGTGCTGCTCTGCCCACATGCAGCAAGGTCAGAGAAGGGTTTTGAGGGATCTGGGTTTCATTGAGTTATGGAAAACTGTTTCTAAGAGGCACAGTTCACAGCAGAGCACTCCAGCACTCCACAGAGTGCACTCCTCACAGAGAGCACTCCACAGAGGGCTCTCCTGGGCCAGGGAAATCCCAGGGCAGCAGTGAGATGTGGGTCCTGGCATATCCCCACCAGCTCCTGGGCTTACCCTTGCAGCCAGCAAGTTGGTAGCTGGAAGTGGGAATCACAGGATCTTTTCCACTTGTTCCAGGGACAAGACTGATGTTTGGCTTGATCACCAGGGTTTACGAGGCCGAGTCATGACCCAGCACAAGGGATCCCATAGGAGGAGAGAGGTGAATAATTTTGTCCTTGCCTAAGATTTCATGCTGATACTGCAAAACAGCCCCGAGTCAGCCCACCTGGCCCAGAGAGTCACATCTCTGTAAGCCAGGGACATCCATTTACAATTCCTGTGTTACTTTCAGTTACAGCTCCAGGGGGTCTGCCCACTTGGCCAAGAGAGCCTCTGGGAGCTTGCTCCTGAGTGACGATGGCCAGGACCCACTGAGGGGTGGAGGTGAAGGCTGGGGCTTGCCAGCTGGGAGATGCAGCTCTAGTGGCTGCAACATCAGGGAGAATGGGTCACAGCAGGAGGTATCACCAACGGACATCACCAGGCTGCCCCAGTCCCACCACACCTGGATTCTGGTGACCAGTGAGTGTGCATGCAGAGGAATGCTGGGCTGGATATGGATGGGGGCAATGCTCAGTGGGTCTCTAACAAGAAGAAATGCAAGCACTTCAGGGCAGGACAGGGCACAGAACTGTGCTTGGGACTGAAGAAAGACGAGCTTAGGGCTCTCAATGGTGGCAGGTGCCCAGAGAGGCTTTGGGGACATCCTGAATGTCCCCAGCCCCATGCTCCCTCCCACGCAGACCTGATAAGCTCCCTTTCCATCCACCAGGCCTTGGCTCCAAAACTTGTGTTCTTCCAGGCTCTGCCGACAATCCAGCCCAAACTGCAGCACCATGACCAGGCCAACATGGACTCAGGCAAACGGATAGAAGTGTGTGGGGAATATCTGCATCATGAGATGGCTTGGCTGCTGCAGGTGATAGAGGGGAAGAGAGGCACTATGAAAGCCCCACTCCTTTCTGCAGTGCAGCAGCATTGGGTGTTTTGAGGTGCTGTAGCAGCCCTGGTCCTGGTCAGAGTGGGCTGCTGACTGGACAGGTGAAGGAAGCCTGCCTTTGCCAGCTGCAGAGACCAGGAAAGTTCCAGCAGCAAGGAGGAGGACAATGGCCAGAAAAAGTTCAAAAGTGCCCACAATGGGCATCCATCACCAATGGAAACATTCAAGCTAAGGCTGGGTGGGGCTATGAGTAACATGATCTATTTGAGAGTGCCTCTCCTCATTTTGGCAATGATCTTTAGAGATCCCTTCTGACCCCAGCTATCCTGTGATTCTAAAGCAGGGTCTGCCCAGCACTTGAAGCATGGACCAGCGTGATAAAATCAAGACCAGTGATTTTATTGTCTCCTAAGGCAATACTATGAAATTCACCAAAATGATGATCCTAGCCCAATCCCCAAAGACAGTAAATATCAGCATAGGGAATACATCCTGCAAGAAGGACATCACATAATAGAACCCTGTTAACAAGTGCTTTTCATTTATTTTCTTTTGCTCTGAAAGGCAATAAATCAACCTTGTGACCTGCAACTGCTAAACCAATGCAATGAATTGTCCCCACGAGTCCCTTTCTGCCTATCACCTTCTTGTAGGTCTTTCTTGCAGCAAAGATGCTCCAGTGCTGGTCCAGATCTCCTGAGCAAGTGGAGCAGGGGCCACATGTCCTCCTGTACTGCACACTCCACTCTCACAGGCAGCACAGCCCCAAGCCCTGCATATGGGGCATGCTCATACAAAATTGAGATGGCACCACGTGGTCAGGGCTATCCATGCTTCCCTCCAGCTGCCTTGTCCTCTGCTGACAAGTCAGTAATATGGATTTGGGAGCTGGGAGATTTGTGTGGCAGTTGGCTTTAGGGGGCCTGACCTGTTTTGAAACTCCCCAGGGCTTTGCAAAACCCTCACAACTTGGCAACACAGTTTTTCTGGCCCTCACCCTAATGTCTCAAGCTGTAGGTGCAAGGAGAGACTGAGGGGTGGCAGTAGTCTGTGCCTGGCTCTGCACAATTTGACATGTCTCATCAAAATATCTCAGGTGCTCTTAGTGGTCCTCCCACTCCAGCATGTAGTTCAAGGGCATTGAACGGGAAGGATTCAGAGATGAAATGAGGCACTGGAGAGCTGAGAAAACTGGAGCAGAGAGCAGAGGTGAGAGGCTGCTGAAAGTTAATGTGCTGGTTTATCAATGGGGTGGCAACAAACAGCAGGGCTGAAAGCTCTCTGGGGAGATCTTCAGTCTGCCCGGCCAAAATAAACAAATGCAAAGGTTGAAATTCCATGGGAGAGGTGGAGAGAGAGGAAGGGAGGAGGGCAGAGGCACTTCAGTTCCCAGCGCGGGTCTGTGACACCTGTGAGGAGGCATACGCCCATGCCAGCAGTTCCACAGTGCCCCATGCTCCCGGAGCTTTCCCTGGCCTATTTCTCTGTGGGGCTGCAGGGGAAAGGAGATAGGTGGAGGAATAGAGGAAATGCAAAACTTTGCTGAACCATGACATAGCTCATGTGTTTCTCAGGCTGAGCATCACCTGGGAATAGCAGTCAGGATCTCATTGCCAAATCACAGGCAGATCAAAGGAATAAAAAGTCCCTTGCAGTGAGGTGTAAACAGTTAAGTCAAGTGGACTGGTCCAAACCAGGAGGCAGCAGCAGCTAATGGAGAAAAAACAGCGGGCGTGAAAGGGCTCTTTGTCCCAGCAGGAAGGCGAAGGGCGCCCAGAGGCTGGGCACTGGGACGCACCCTGACCGGGGCACAGGGCAGGCTTGTTTGCATTGCAGGGTGCAGGCTTCCAGTGAAGAGGTGTTTTTACAGGCTGGTTCTTTTCAAAGGCAGAGAACCCCTTGCTTGGAAGGTGCTTTGACCAAACAACAGAATGGCTCAGCTGATGCACTGCAGAAGAGGAAGGCAGGCCCAAAGAGGAGCTCCAGCCCTTGCATAGGGACAGCTCAGCAGTCCAAGACACCATGTACTGTCCTCCCCTGAAGCTCCTCCAGGCCCAGGGTGGGAGGTTGCAGCTCATAGCAGACTTGGCAACCTTGGGAGGATGAACTGAAGCACAGGGAGAAAAAAGCAAGAGGAGCTTTTTTCCCTGCTGTAAAAGGTCTTAGAACCACAAAACAGAGTTGCTGGGCCACTGAGAGGGAGGGAGGCCAGGAGCACCTGGGCAGGAAAGAGATGCAACACCCTCCTTTCCTGACCCAAGGGGCACAGCAAGTAAAGGAAAGCAGATAACAAAAGCTATCCCTGTCGGTCTCTTGCTAGGTCTGTCTCAACAAGGGGTCAGCATGAATTGTGTTTCCTGGCAATTTGTGAATGTGCTTTTAGAGGGATATCCGCTGGATAGTGTGGGACAGCAAAGCTTGGTCCACATCATGGAGAGGCCCAAAGCAAAGGGCAGGACTAGATAATGGCTTTGGGCATCGCCAGGAAATCCAGCCCATTTTGGTAACAGCAATGAGACACATCCGGCTGTTCTTCAATTTGTGTTGGAGAAAATACAGCAAGCCAGGAAGAAATTTCCTGAATACTTTGTCTCCTGCATTAATATTTACTAGCTTCTACAGCTGTCCCTCAGGCAGGCTTTCAGTCACTGGCAATAGAAACTGCAGCTAGTACAAAGGGTGAGCAGCTAACCCATACTTGGAGAAGACCCTGACCCTGTGTGCATGCATGGTCATGTGCTTGTATGTTTCCTCATTGTCATAAACATGAACCCTCCATGGAGACATGAAGGACCTTGTGGCTTCCCTAGCTGCCAAGCCAGTAGCATGCAGACTGTGGAAGGGAACTCCAGTGGTTTATCACTGTGTACTTGAAGAGAATTGTGAGTTTGGACTGAGCTTGAGACTGGAAGTTTCATCTGCCTTCCAAGGAAGTGATGGAGATGAGGGAGCACAGTCCAAACTGTATGGTTATTGTTCCAAGCCCACCACAGCCACAGAGGTCCTGCAGACCATCCATGCATGAACTGGGGAGGGAGACCCACACCTCCTCTCCCAGTGCCTGCACCCACTCAAAGGACCAAACACAGCCATCCATCTTGTCAAACTGCTTTAATATTTGGACATAAAGACAGGACAGAGCCAGTTAGGCTGTGCACAAACAAGATCCCCTTGAGCAACAGTGCAAGGCTGCTGAGCTTCCCTTCTCAACGGAGGTGTGGATTTGGCCAAGATGCAGTTCAGCTGATGACGACATCCTGAGCATGCCAGTGGGGTGCATGTGTTGGGTAGGGAAAAGGGATAAGGGCTTGCGAGGGCAGCTCAGAGGTTGTTCAGCTCCAGTAAGGTCTGGTCCAGGACCTGGTGTATCCCCACGTTCTCCTCTTTGGCACTGGCCAGGCTCTCTGTGAATACAAGGGACACCCAGCCACGCACACAGACACAACCCAAATGTACCCAGGTGCAGCAGGACCACGCACACCACACCAAGCACAGACACACACACACACACACAGATGGACATTTCAGTACAGCAATGGCCTCCAGTCAAATGGGGTACCCTCTGTGGAACATAGTCCACACAAGTAGCCCCATTTCTGGGTGGAGATGAGTCCAGCCACTCTGGGATCTGCCAAGGAAGCCAGGCCAGTCAGGCTGGTCACTGGGGCAGGCAGTTACCACTCTTCAGCATTTCCATCTTCCCAGGGTGCCCCGTTGCTCATGGCTGAGCACTCTGCAGCACAGGTGCTGCTGGCGAGTACCATTATTTGGCCAGACACTGGGGCATCACCACTGGCCAGCTGTGGGCACGTGCACAAACCCTTGGCCAGCAGAAGCAGAGAACCAATGCCTGCTGCATGACCCAGCGGTGCTCCGTGAAGAACAAGAGTGAGAAATCAGCCCATTAACAGCCCAGGAGAGTGGGCAGAGGACAAGAGAGAGATAAGGAGCAGAGGTAACAAGGCTACAAGGATAAGCTCTGCCAGGCAGCCAGTTGCCAAGGCAGCCTCCCTCTGGTGTTCACTCCAAATGTCATCCTGCTTCCCCCAGAGATGGGGATGGAACAAGACTGCTGTCCACCCAGCCCCATCTCCCAGTGTGCCCTGCTAGCCTCTTCCCTGTCCCAAGTTTGGGGCAGCGGGTGCTGCTGGATCCCCAGCTCCTTTCCCAGCCTTCCCAGCACCCTCCAAGGACCTCCTTCTAAGGGGATCCTCCCTGCACAGTTTGGGGTGACCAGAGTGAGGAGGAAGAAGCTGCCCAGTGACTGCCCAGTGACTCCTGGGACAAGGGGAGGAAGGCAGCAATACAAACCACTGCATCCCTCCCCAGCAGAGCTAGGATGATGCCAGAGGACAGCCATCACTACATGGGCATCCCAGGACATCACAAAACCCTTCATATCTCTCCCACAAAAAACTGATCAACTCCAGAGGGGTTCCCTGTCCTGCCTAAGCAGGGTAGTTATCCCTATGAGGATAAGGCAAGGCTTCACACCCTGCCTCACCCCAGTGGGGAAGGGCTCCCAGCCTGGAGCCAGCCTGGCCAAAATGGGGCAGGGAGCTGGGCCGGGGCCAGGAGCTCTGGGCAGCTCAGTTGTTAAGTTCAGTAAGGATGACCCGCAGCTCGTTAGTGAGAACGCGGTTTTTCTCGGCTTCCTGCTGAGAGCGTTCTAGAGAAAATGGAGACATCAACGCAGCACAGAAAAGAGAGAGAAAAAAGTGAATTAGTGAAAAGAGACAGCATTTCTGAAAGCCTTTGCTGGAAACACCACAAAACCCCCAGCCAGTGGTGGGATACAGATGGACTGGCAGATGGCAGCCAGTCTTGGTGCAGGGACAAGGCTGTAGGTCCATCAATTTGGAAATTGGGTTCTGGGACATGGTAGGGTGGTGAGAAAGGAGAAGGTGGATCAGGACCAATTTAGGGATCATAAGAAATCACTGCTGAAGGGTAGCACCAATCTCTTCACCAAGGGTAGGTGATGCAGGAGCTATGACAGGGCTGAGATTGCTGCTTGTAGGCAATGTCTGGGAGCGGGGACAGGGAATGGACAGGACCAGGTCTAACCCTGGCATTTTATGCCAAAGGACTCATGGAGAAGATGGCATGAGATGAGGAAAGCTATGCACGAGTCAGAGAGTGGCTGGGGTCAGCAAACTGACCCCATCCCACTCAGCCTGGCAGCATGGGAGTCTCTTGGGTCTCAGCCATGGTCAGCCTGGGGAGCCCGTGGCTGTGACCTGCCTGCAACCACCTCCTACCACACTGCTGACAGTACCCACATGAGACAGGCAGGAGATGAGGGATAGAGTGGCATGAAGAAAACAAAGGAGAAACCAATGTTAAAATTTTATTGATATCAACTCATTAACCCAGAGGGACAGAACACAAAAGAAAAGTCATGAGATGCAAACTGAAGAGCAATGTGCAAAGGACAGAAGGGTGAGGGAGGAGTAGGGATTGCCTGCCTGCCGGGGAATAAGGTGTCTGCACAGTTGGATCCAACCCTCTATCCCCCAGACCTGAGCTTTGGCAGTGGAGGTGCCGCTTCCCCAGTGCAGGTCATCCCCATGCTGGGGCCAGCAAGCAGCATCGGGGGACTTTGCTGGAAATATATGGCGGGGGGCAGGGAATGGCCCCCCAGCCCCGGAGCTGCAGGGTCCCCAGTGCTTCTGCTGCTGGGGAGCCAAGGAGGGAGCTGCTGGAACAAAGGGCTTCTGGGCACAGTCCTAATCCCCAGGGCAATGCTGTGGCATGGGCCTACAACTACACTGTCCAGTCAGTATGTGCTGCTCTCCTGCCCTGAACAAACAGCTCTAAGCACCTACATCTTGTCTCCCCAAAGAGGGGTACAGCGGGAACACCCCAGGTTAGCTCCTGTCCCAAAGGAGCTGATGGACAGGCACAGACTAGGTAGGACAGAGGAGGACAGAGAGGGTATGGAGAGAAGTGGGATGGCCAGGCAGGCAAACAGCCGAGCTGGGGAGAGGAGAGACAGGCAGGGAGCAGGTGCAGTGCTGGTGCCCAGTGTGGGGCTCAGAGGGAGGTGATGTCATTAAGTGCATTGTCCAGCTCCTCGCTGATGGCTTTGTACTTCATCTTCTGCGCATACACTTCATCTGCAGGTGAGGGCAGACAGGGAGCAGATGGTGGAATAGAGTGGAGGACACAAGGTGGAGAGAGAGTGGCTGTGAGCAGCAGGCTGAGGGCAGCAAGGGTGTGCAGGCATAGGCAGCATGAATGTGACCCTATTCCCCATCCAAGGGCAAGGCCCAGACCCCAGGAGCTCTGTGCTCCCGCACCAGACGCCACAGCATCCAGCCTCTTTGCTCACAGAACTCTTGCCCATCCCCTCCCTCTGGCCAAGCACTGTCCAGCCCCACCAGGGGCATGGTGTGTCCAGTGCTGCCCCAGGGAAGAGGGACATGGGGCTGGTGGGGACATTTTACCTTCTAGGTCATCAATGGTTTTCTCCAGCTTCGCCACAGACCTCTCTGCAAACTCCGCCCGGGTCTCAGCCTGTGGGAAACAGAGTGAGGAAAGGGTGAGCTGCAGGACACAATGGGTGGTGCAGGCTGCACTGCACTCCAAATCTGCCCCATTTGCCTCTCTGATACCCTCCTCCAGAAGCCCTCCCGTGGGAAAGGCAAGGGACAAGAAGTGACTATAGAACTCCATGGAGGCTCACACCCTAAATCAGAACAGGCTAATGAAGGTCATCCCAGACCCAGGTACCTGCTGTGATGCAGGCCTGCAATTTAGGAAACAGTGAGAGGACATAGGCCTCATGGGGTCAAAACCTATTCAAGATGGCAAGCCATTCCTGAACTGATTCAGTGGTGGCCCTACATTCCTTACCTCCTTCAGCTTTTCCCCTAGAAGCTTGATTTCTTCCTCGTACTTATCCTCCTTGGTGGAATACTGCAGAGACATAGACAAGCACCGGTGAGTCCCAAGGCATGCCTCCAGCTGTCCTTCACCCCAGCAGGAGACTTCAGCATTCCCACACCACATGCATTCTTCCCAACTCCAGCAGCCTCACTGGGTCCTACCTTGTCAGCCTGGGCCTCCAGAGACTTCAAGTTGTTGGTGACAATTTTCAGCTCCTCCTCTAGGTCACCACATTTACTACATCCCAAGCAGAGCCGGCAGGAAGGGGGGAGTGGGGCCAGAGGGCAGGAGAGAGGCAGGAGCAGAAAGAACAGGCATGGGGAAGCAGGAAAGAAAGAGAGAAAACAAGTTGAGAGAGGAGAAAACTCAGTGCAGGTGGACCAGGAGCAGAGCCACTGCGAGTAGGAGCTGCCGGGACGCATCTGTTCATCCGTTCCTTGTGCTTCCTTGCACGGATACCTCATGCATCACCACCAGCCAAGCTCTTGCTGGCCCCGCCAAGAGAAGCAGGATGGAGGGATGGAGGAGCGTGCCCGGCCTGCACCTGCTGGAGAGGGAGGCGAAGGGAGGCCGGTGGTGGAGGCAGTGGTGCAGAAAGGAGAGAGGTGGCTCGCATGGTTTGAGAGACAGCAACAGAGAGAGGGGGCTGCTGCACATCGCCCCGCACCCCTGCCCCATTACCTCTTCCTCTGAGGCAATGAGGGATTTGAGAGACTGGTCCATGGTCCGCAGCTCTTCTTCCAACTGTCTCACTCGGCTGGGGTGGAAGATGGGCACCCCGGGATGGGGACAGCAGAGAACAGGGTCAAGGATATGATGCCGGTGGGTTGGCACACCCCTACTCCCAGCCTGCGATCCCGAAGACCACCCCAATGACAGACCCTGCTGCTTCCAGGGATGGACATCCCCATCCCCATGTCTGCCAGGGATTTGGGACAAGGGCTGTGTGGGATCCCTGCACACTGCCCACCAGGAGCCTTGCTCACCTCTCCGCCACCTCTGCCCTCTCCTCCGAGCGCTCCAGCTCTCCCTCAAGGACAACCAGCTTGCGGGCAACCTGTTGATGGCAGCAAGTGACCCATGTTAGCCCTGTGCTTGCCCCAGCTGGGGGCACAGGGCTATGAGGAGATGGGTCTGGGTGCTGCCAGGGTGTCAGGAGTAGGGAATGGGGCACACACCTCCTCATATTTGCGGTCAGCCTCCTCTGCTATGTGCTTTGCCTCCTTCAGCTGCATTTCCTGGAGTTCCATCTTCTCTTCATCTTTCATGGCCCTGTTTTCGATGACCTTCATGCCTCTGAGGAAAAACCATCCAAGGGGTTACTGCTGTGGGTCAAGGTGTCATCTGCATATCCTGCCTGCCCATCTGCACATCCTGTACCCTAACCATACCACTCTAGCTTCAGAGACACGGTACATTGCTCAGGGAGGATGCACACAGTAGGATCATGCCACCAGTACCCCAGAAATGCTCCTGTGCAGAATTACAGTGGAGCTGGCCCCACGGCTATGTTCCAGAATGAGGTATGGTGATGATGCCCCTCAGAGGCAGGTCCTGAACCTATGTTTGGGGGAGAAAAAGTGTGCAGTCTAAGATGAGCCAGCCACAATCTCCACAGCCTGACAGGCTGGCAGCCCTTAGGAAATGTGGCAAAGCCTTTCTCATTCAAGGTAATGCTCACAGAGGATTACCAAACTCCCATAGGAGAGACTCCTGCAGACTCTTCTCTCACTCAGATGCTGCTCCTCAAACTGATCTTTGCCAATGGAGGGAAGGTTCCTCACCTAACTGCCAAGAATGGTGTGACATGTCTGGGCACTCCCATACAACCTGAGTGCCCTTGCCTACACAGCTCCAGTCTAGGAAACCTGCTTGCCATGAGGATGGGGCAACATACATCCTGAAGAACACTTCTTAAATGAGACTTTCTTGCCCTCAAATCTGACCTTGGTTACCAGCACAAAGTTTGCTTCTTGGGCTGTTATTGTGTCTTTGAGCAGAGAAAGCTGCTTTGGGGAATAAAACATGCTCATATCTTCCTCTGGCTTGGTTACAGTCTGCTGCTTTTATAAATATCAGATAAAATTTTTCAGGATTTTATGTTTGCTCTGGATATGAATATGAGTGTCTGTATCTGAGGGACTTCTTTGCATTGTGGCTTTGCTCTCTCCCTTTGAAGTCTGCAGGAAAACCAACAGAAAACCCAATAAGGTCATCTCAGAGGTACCCCACTGCAAAACTACGGGGGCTGTCTGCAATCAGCAGTGACCTGATACCACTCCCACTGTCCCTTTCCATCCCACCTCTCGCTCTCATCAGCTGCCTTCTCAGCTTCCTCCAGCTTCTGCAGGGCAGTGGCCAGACGCTCCTGGGCACGGTCCAGCTCCTCCTCTACCAGCTGGATACGGCGGTTGAGGGAAGCCACTTCAGCCTCAGCCTAGGGGAACAGAAATCCCTCAGTCACCCCATATCAAATACAGATATTGAAAAAAGCATTTTCAATGATTACTCCTATTTACCACCCAGAATGCCCGTTGGCAATCTGCAACAAGCCCATGTTCACTGGAATGGCATGCCTGACCATGCATTCCCTTGCCTCTCTATAGGGTTATCTCCATCCCTAGTGGCTGTTTGATGCTGGCTTCTCCCAGCCTTGCAGCGCCAGCTTGGCATGTGCAGCCCCACCATGTCCTTACACTTCCCTGGAGAGGGACAGGGCGCGTTTGCTGGGGCAGGGTGGCCATAGCAGCCGTGCCGTCACGGGGATGGTATTTGGGGTTTGCAGAGCAGTGAGTAAAGGGGGAGGAATGCCCTGTGCGGCTTCACTCCCGAAAAGGAGATCGGAGCTGCTTGTGGATTTCCTGTTTACAGAGGCGGTGGAGTGAGCCGGGAGCTTCTCCTGCAGGAACCCCCAGGGCCCTGTGCAACAGGGCAGCGTGAAGCCAAGCACGGAGCCCCCCCAGCTGATGTACAGCACAGTGCCGGGGGCAGTGGAGCGAGTCGCCCTCGGCAGGCTGGCACCTGGCCAAGATGAGGCTGGCAGGACCAGAGCCCTCCCTTTCCCAGGCTCCCCACGCACAGGGCTGGGAGCTGGGGCTGGCCAGGAGCAGTGGCCCTGGCCCTCCGCCAGCCTGTTGACGCCTGGCCTTGCACTCTTTTCCATTTGGTAAAGGCTGCCTGCTCCATAGCCACAGTCAGGAAATGCTGCCTCAGCAGCTCTCAGCCCTGCTTCCCACTAGGGGGGTGCAAGGAAGACAACCCCCCGAATATCAAGGGATGGGTGGCAATAAGACCTCACCTCGGGGAGCAGCTCCATGCACCAACCCAGGAGACAGTGGCTCCTGCTTATTCACAGGCTGCAGCAGGACCGGCTGGCTGCAATGCCTGGACACATCCAGCCTCATGCTCCAACACTGGGAATGCCCCAGGGATAGCTAGCCAAGAACGGGGACTACGGGAACAGTGAGCGGCTGTCACCCCACATGGCCCCACAGAGCACCCACAATCCCCTGTGGGGAGTTGGCAGGGTGGAGCCGACGCCTCTTAGAGATGGCTGCCAGCCCTATAGCTGCCAGCCCCACAGCCACCTCCGCCCCAGGATCACCCTTTCTACAGAGACCTTGTCCCTTGCCAAACCACCCAATGGGGAACTGGAGCTGGCGCCCACAGGGCAACGCGCTGCCTGCACCATCAGCCTCAATGCACCGGTAGATGTTTTTTTTCCCAGGGAATCACCCCCAAAGTGGGTCAGAACTGCCCGGATGGACACTTGGGAACATGAGCTGTCCCGGCAGCTCCCAGTGACCGGGGAACCCGATCTGAGGCTGCAGGAAGGGGCCATTTCCTCCGCACACAGCCCGAGTGACAACAACCCGGGTACCGCACCCAGCTCTGCCGCTCCTGATATGGTGAGAATGTTGAATGAGTGGGCATAGGAAACAGAAAGAAAGGAAGAAAACGGAAAGCTCCAACAACTAAAAAGACAAACCAGTAAAAAGCTGCAGCTTAGGCATGCCACCCCGCTGCCAAAATGGAAATTTTGGCCTGAGGCAGTGTGAAGGGGTGGCTCTTCCCCACGAAGGGACAGAGCTAAAGCTTTGCGGGCCCGAACGGCAGAGTCCGCTGGAAGCCAGACAAGAGCCTGGGCGTGGGATGCTGAGCTGTGCACGCCAGCCTTCGAGGGAAGGGATCCTTTCCCAGGAGGCACCCGATCCCAAGGCAGGGCTGGCCACTGCCCGCTCCCAGGGCCCGGCCAGCCGATAAGCCCTGGGCAGCTCCGCTGCACGCAGCATCTTCTCTCGCCAGACCGACGGAGGAGGGAGGCGGCTGGCGAAGGCTGCCCGCAGGCAGGGACTGCCCCGAGCTCCCTGCCCCGGGGCTCTCGCCAGCTGGGTGGCAGCTCCCCTCGGCTCCCCCGGGGACCGGCCGGCGCTCCTGCGCCCCGGGGGCAGCCAGCCCGGCTACCGGGGACTCAGGGGGGCCGGCCTGCCGGAAGGGATGCCGGCAGCGGGGCCAGAGCTGGCGGGGCATCCCGAGGAGCTGCCGGGGTGCCCCCCGCCCTCCTCTTCCCATCCCCGCGGCCCTTACCCGCTCCCGGGCCTGCCGCTCGGCATCGGCCTCCCGCTGCAGGTGCTCGGCGCGCTCCTCAGCCTCGTCGGCCACCTGCTGCAGGCTTTGGATCTTCTTCTTGACGGCATCGATGGNATCGGGCAGGAGGCGCCCAGCCGGCGGCCGCTCCCGCCGCCCGCCCTGCCTCCATCCCTTCCTGCTCCTCCTCCTCCTCCTCCTCCTGCTGCTGCTGCTGCTGCGGCTGTTGCTGCTGCTCCTGCTCCTGCTGCCTCCGACCGACCTGCTCTGCCGCTCCCTCGGGCTAGGCGTGCGATGCTCACCCACGGCAGGAGAGAGTTCCCATGCCGGGAGGGATGCACAGTGCCCTTCATCCCAAAGAGGACAGAGGGTGCCCCCGGGCAGGGTGCGTGGTCCTCCCCAGGCTTTGGTCACTGTCTCTACATCCCCACCAAGGCAAGATGCCCGTTGCTTCTGGGCAGGGCACACTGTCCCCCGACCCCGAGTCAGCACGCATGGTCCCAGGCAGATGCATGGTCCCCACTGAAAAGGTACATGGTACCCCGGACAGGACACACAGTGGCCCCAAGGCAGGGCACACACTTCTCTTCGTGGCCGGGAGGCATGCTGCTCCCCAGGCAGGGGTGCACAGTCACAGTGAAATCCCCCAGAGCAATGGAGAGGAGGCCAGGGAAATAGACTTTTCCAGCAGTCCAGAGAGTCTCTGAGTGCTGGAGCCTGTCCTACGTGAGCCTCCATGGCCACAGTACCCATGCGTGCTCCTTAAGTGCTGCCCTCCCCAACCATTGCTGCAGACCTAAGGAGGGCTGTGGACTTTTTCCTTATGGAAGTCAGTAAGAGGCATGAGCAGAGCCTGTTCCTGGGCATCCTCCAGGGGTACGTGGGCTGCAGCCAGGTGCCCAGCATCCATCACATTCAGTCCCTCAGTATCTGCTACCCAATGTGAGGACCTGTCCTGCAACCCCACAGAGACTCATGGGGCCCATGGAGACCCTGGCACCTCCTGCCCTGGGGACTGTGCCCTATGGGGGAGGTCAGACCTCCAGTTCCTGGCTCTCCATCCATGGCTGGGGCACGTCTTGATCCATCAGAAGAAGTTGGAGCTGCTGGCACTCAATCCTCCCTTAAGATGTACTGACAGCTCCCTGGCAGCACTTCACACCTGCCTCCAGGAATGCCATTTCCCAGGCTGACCTCACCAGCTGGCGTCAGCTCCAGGGCCAGGGGTCCTGGGGGTGACTCAGCCACACTGCTATCTGCACCCTGCAGATCCATGTCCCCTTGCCAAGAGGCAGCGGAAGAGGCAGTACTGTGGGTCTCCTGGGAGCACACAGCCTTGGGCTTGGCCTTGGGCTCAGCTGGTACTGCCCCTTCCCAGTCGGAGGCCTGGATGTCAGTAATGCACAAACCAGGACATGGGGGCCCAGAGCAGAAACAAGGGTTCTCGGTAGCAGTGGGGCAGGGATGAGCCAGCTGCAGGCAGAAGGGGGGCAGGTTGAGGGGCAGCCACCCTGATCCCTCAGTAGCTAGGCTAGGTGCCTCCTGCTGTGGCCCCACCCCGAGATGCAGTCACTTCCCAGCAGAGTCCAGTTCCCTCCCACCAGCTCAGGGAATCACCAAATAAGAGCAAAGTCTTGCCTGGGGGAAGCAGCTGGGGCGGGAACACTACTGAAGCTTTTGGGATCATGGCCTGGGAGCGGCAGAGTTTCCCTAAGGTCCCTCCGGGGATGCTGGGGACAGACCAATTCTGGTGACGTGGGGTGATGGAGAGGGCTGTTCTGCCCTAAACCCGCGGTCCCAGCTGCACCGTTTCCAGCAGCCCTTGCCCATCCTGGCCTGGGCACCTTGGGCTGTCCCTCCTGGGGACAAGAGCTTCTAGGACCACGGTGGTCTCGCAGAGCTGCTGGGAAGCTTTGTGGAGTTGCCTGATCAAGAGTTAGGCGTTCCCTGCTCCATACACTATCTGACACCTCTCCAAGTGCCTGGGGCAAAGTATTTGCACTGTTTAGTTCAGTCCCCATGGCCTCCGTGCCCACCATCCAGTGCCAGCAGCAGGGCAGGGCCATACCGAGGTGGGTGTTTATTCTTTTAAGGCATTGACATTTTTGCCAAGAGCAGGAGGCTGCCTGGATCACTGGTATGAGCCTGAGCCATCTGAGGAATTGGGACACTCTGTGCTCACAGCACCCACTGTCCTGGCAGCCAGGGAGGACAGGGGGGTGCCTGGGGTGGGTGTTCTCTGGGGGTTCACCCAACGCTTCCTCTACTGGAAGAAGGAGCTGTGCTGCACCTTACACCAGGCAGGAGGTGACACTAGCACTGACACTTAGAGCTGGCAGCACATTCAGGTCTCTGGTGTGAAGGCGTGACTCCAGAGCCCAACACATGGTGCAGCCTGTCCAGGCTTTGGCATGGACCTGGGAGGACTGTGCTGGTGATGGAGCCCTAGCCCTGCTGCAGCCAGCCTCCAGCCTGACATTGCTCTTCACTATGGCTCCTGCTCTGGCCCTTCCCTAGTGGCTCTCTTCTGGTGTATCTTCTGGGGTGGGACTCTCCATGCTGAAGCCCACAGATTTGCCAAACTGCTGTGGACCAAGAGCAGGGAAACATCCTCTCTGCCCAGGATGGCATCACACAGCCCACTGGCAGCAGCAAACTACTCGCCACCCCACAGCTGACATCTGCCCAGTACCACTGTGTCTTGGGGTGACTTCATAATGCTTGTATATCCCAAATCATCTGTTCTGTTGGTGTTAAATATTGAGTTCTGCAGCTTTAAGACTGAATCCAGGAGTGAAGGGGGAGAGAAGAGGTGCAGAGTTTGTTATCAGAGACTGTATTCACCACCCTGCATCCTTCACACTGACTATGTTGTGTGCAGTCGACAGCAGGAGAGAGGTCTTCTTTACTTTTAGTTAGTTTTTCTGGCTAGCCGAGGCAAAGAAGCCCCCTAAACTGTGATTGTTCTCTTTTTTTGCCCCTTTTTCTTAAAATTGTTCAAACCTGCTCTGAACTGAAAACCCAAGGGAGCACCAGGATCTCACACCTGTGTTCCACCAGGCCAGGCCTGGGCTGTGGCATTTCCCAGCACCGAAGGGACTGAGACCAGACTGAGTGAGCTGGGCTGCAACCCACCAAAGGGACTCTTCTGAATTTGTCATCTCTTCAGAGCGAGAAGTTAGTATTAGCTGTTTAGTATTGTTCATTTTTGTGCTGGGAAGTGCTTTGCCTATTCAATAAACAGGTTTTTTTCCACTTCTCTCCAAGAAAATATTTCCTTAAACCAGTTAAGGGAGGAACTGCTTGAATCTGTTTCCTAGAGAGACCCCATTCAAAAGTTTCCTCCCAAATTTATCCTAAACCAAGACACACTGTTTGCCCTTTCCTCTGAGCCCTGCACCGTGAACATCACATCCACTCTCAGCCACTCTCAACGAGTTTGCCCTGTCTCATACCAGCACAGAACAAATTAGATCAGTGTGAAGCCCACTGCACACAGCAACCACTTTGCCCAGCTTGACATGCTGTCCCCTGCCAGGTTGAATGTGCCCTTCCAGAGGATTCTCAATGTTTTAAAGGACAGTCATCGGTAGGATCAGCGAAGAGGTCTGAGGAGACCCCTGGCTGCTGCCCAGGGGCTCTGGGCTGCCACAGGACTGGTGTTGCCATTGCTTGTCCTTGTCTGCTCACCCCTGTCCTTGGCGGCAACCTCAGAGATTTGACGCATCTCCCCCATTTAGCTCTGTAAACCAGCTGGGATTGAATTTTTTGTTCTCAATCCTGAAAAGCTTAGCCATGCCCTGCTGGCTGTGCTCCAGACGGCTCTCCTTTAGCTTCTCCTCCAGTTTCCAGGGTTGGTTTTCATCAAAGAGGGGCTGGCTATCAAAAGGAGGATTTATTTATAGGGTGTCAAATACCCTGTGTGGCACCACAGGTCGTTATACCCCATTCCCAAGCGGCCCTGTGGCCGCACACAGCTGTTCCACCCTTCATCCTGGCCAGGCACAAGCCAATTTCAACACCTTCCTAACATCTCCCCAGAGGGATCTATTTCCCAGGAGAAACATCAGTCATGGCACTAAATAAAACTCTTCCTGGCTTTGCCCTTCTCAGGGTACAAATCCACCCAAATCCCCCTCCACACACCCCAAGCCATTCTTCCTTGCAGCCAGCACTCAGCAGCTAAACACAGCAAGAGATTTTTTCCGTTTCTCTGCTCTGCCACAGTTTAGCAAGCACCACAGATATCCTACAAACATTGAGGAGGTGCGTGTCTGGGGACTTGTGGCACATCTTGGGACATTTGGATCCCTGTAAGCTTTGGGGAGCCAGGCTGTAGGCTACCCACAAAGCTCAAGACAGGACCAGCAACCAACACTGCTCACCACAGCTGGCCTGGCCCCCGCATCCCACACAGGACCCATCAACCCAGTTCAGTGTCAACATCGAAGGAATGGGATCCTGACAGTCTTCCCCTCGGACGCTTTCCATATAAGGGCCCCCTCTTCCTTTAGCCCCCCCGAGGTCCACAGCCTGTGCAGGGGAGGAGCTGCTGACATGCCTACTTACATCTGTAGCTTTCTTTTCTGCCTGCTCCAGCTTCTCCTGGGCCTCCTTGACAGACTCGGAGTACTTCTCCACCTCATCCTCAGTGCCCTTCAGCTTCTTTTGCAGGCCCTGCTGTTCCTCTTCCAGCTGGGGAAAGGACAAAGGGTGGGGGTCAGGGGAGATGGTGGTGTCAGCAAGGCTGGAAGGAGATCTGTCCTCCCATTCTCCTTCTGGGGACACTCTGCCTGTGGGGAGCACAGCAGGAAAACATGGACGTGTCCTCTGACAACTTTGGGTCTATGGGTCCTTGGGGGGCTCTTGGTGTAGAGCAGCCCCCAGGACCCCCATCATCCCTGAACCTGGTGGAGGTAAGGGGGTGGTAGTCTCCTTCCCTGTATAGGGGACTGGGGAGCTCCTGACTTGGGGGTACAGCTCTGGGAGACACCAATCTGTGTTCCCATCTCTTTGTGGCTGTGGTGGGAGTACCCGGTCCCCAGGATTCTCCCTGGCACAGGGATAGGGAGGTGAAACTGGGGTGAACCACTGAGATAAGATATGTTTAGGGATACCAGCATAAGGGGTCAAGGAAAAGAGACTGAAGTGTTGGTTCCTGGGGACAGATCCACATGAGGTGATGTCCCTGGGGACATGGAGAGGTAAGGTCTCAAGGGCTGTCAATCTCTACAGCTGGCATCCACAAACAGGACACCCAGTGGGGCAAGGTCCTTGGACCAGGACATGCTTAGGACAGGGGACTCTGAGCTGGACAAACAGTGTGGGGAGATCAATATGAGGATTGTGTGATCCTAGAGAGTGAAGTGTCCCCAGGACGATCAGTGAGATGGAATCCCAAGGGCTGGGCACCCCGCGGGATATGGGGTTTCCAGGACTGGACAGTCCTAGGGTAGAGGGTCCCCAGGCTGAACAGAGTCCTGGGGCTGGACACCCCTGGAGTGGAGGCTACCCAGATAATGCCGGGGAAGCCCGTGGGACACCCACCTGCTTGCAGCGATCCTCCGCCTGCTTCTTGTCAGCCTCCGCTTGCTCAGCGCGGTCGATGGCATTCTCCTTGTCCAATTTCAGCATCTGCATCTTCTTCTTGATGGCCTCCATGGTGGCGGGTTGTCGGCGGCGAGGCGCGGAGCGGCAGAGGGACGCGGAGCACCGGGAGCAGCGGGAGCACCGGGAGCGGAGGGAGCACCGGCACTGCGTTCCCCGCCCCGCCGAGCCGCCTAAAAGCTGGGGAGGGGCCGTGCCGGGCGGGGGCTGCCCCGGTACCTCCCCCGCCGCCCGCCAGCACCTTTTAGGGACTGGCTCGCCACCGGCCCTCGCACCGAGCGGGACGGGGGGGCGGCCGCCCGGCGGGCATCGCCGCAGCCCTGGCGCCCGGCACCCACCGGGGCACAGGGCGGGGAACACCCCGGGTCATTGTGCTAGGGACAATCCAAGGGTACCGGGCAAGGGACGCCCCGGGATACTGTGCTATGGGTACCCTGGTGGCACTGGGTGATGGACACGCCGGGGCAACGCTCTGGTGGTACCCCTGTGACACTGGATGAGGGACACTCCATAGCACTCTGCTAGCGGTACCCCAGTGGCACGGGGCAAGGGACATCCTGGGGCACTGAGGACGGGTACCCTGGTGGCAGTGGCTCCAATTAGAGCTGTCCTCATACTAGTGCCCTAGGTACACTACATTCCCTATCACAGAACCCTGGGGCCTGAGGGACCCTGCTTGCTGGCACTGGCTTGGGGACACCTCAAGGGCTGGCATGGCACTTGGGAACACCAATGTGCTGGCACTGAAGTGTGGGGGACACACTGAGGCTGTGGTTGCATTGAGGGACATGTTTGCCTGGCATTGCCCACATAGGGAAAATCCCCCAGGAGAGAAGTGAGCAGAGCCTCTGACTTTCCCATCCAGCTACTGGTGGGGCAGGAGGGCCAGAGCTCTATGCAGACTCCTTGGCACCCACCTTTCTTCTGTCTTGCACCTTGGTGCCACTGTCCCTGGCACCCATAAAGACACCTGGCACATGCACAGCCCATAGAGTGGAATTTTAGAGTGACACAGGGTGTACAGGCAGCTCACTGCCCCTCTTCATCTTTCTGCTCTAAATAAACTGTATTCCACAGGCAAAAAAATGCAAACCCTTCAAATCTCAGCTCCTCCAAAAATAACCTGTACTTTAATAACGATCGTAAATGCTTCTGGCACATTCCCAGCTGCAGGGTGGGCTGTGGGTCGGGGGGGCTGGAAGGAGCTGGCGGAGGGGCCATGGGAGCTGTGTGGCACGTGTGGAAGGCTGGGATGGGATGGGGACAGGAGGGGTGCACAGGCTCCCCCAGCCCATTGCCCCTGGGCTGCAGCCAGCCCTTGCTTGACGCAACTTCTTGGCACTAGTGCTCCAAGAAGAGAGGAACAAAAAGTTTTTGATAGCTGGAGAAAGTGTCTTTTAGGATGGTGTCAGGAGAAAGTGCCAGGCCTGGATGGTGGAGGGCATAGGAAGGGTGGGAGCAGTCAAGGACCAACAGGCTGCTGGCTCCATGGGGAAAGCAGAAGGGCCACTGCTGGACTCTGGAGAGCAGCTATTAGTACTGATGAATTAGGCACATATTTGGACAAGGAGAGTCTGTAACTGCCAGCGTGTGGCTTCTGAGGGGAGGAGGAAGATTCATCTACCATCATTCTTGGGAGAGAATAATTGTTTTTCTGTGAGATGTTTCAGCCTGGAGCAACTTCATGGGCTTGAGCAACTTCATGTGCTCAGTGCATAGGGCAAAGATGATAATGGGCATGGTGCAAGCAGCAAGGAAATTGCCCTGGAGCCAGGGCAGCCCTCAGACATGCCCCCAAAGGATGCTCTTGTCCCACTCTGCCCCCGCCCCCCTCCTTTACTCCAGGCATCATAGCCATGTCTGATGGACACTGCTGGAATCATTGGGGAGCCAAGGTCCATGACTTTGTTCTCAAGCCTGTCCTTTGTGGTAACCTGTGGGACAAGAGGGTGCAGAGAGGTGTGGGTGCACATCCCTCCCATTGCTGCCCTATGACTGGGCTTGTCCTGGGCTAAGGCCTCCAAGCAAGGATGGCAATCCTCTCCATATTTCACACTAGGGTCAGACCTTACTCCCAAGGAAAGGCTTGTGCTGACAGCTAATGGGACCTTTCCAGGTGCAATCTGTGCTGCAGCTTATCGCCCCATTCCTGGGCTCCCCAAGAAGTTGGGACATGGTTTTCCCACTAACCTCCAACTTAGCTGAATTTGGATCCCTGCAGAGGCCTGGCACCTTTTGATTGTATCATCCCAGCTTCAAACCTCTGTATGTGCTTTCCTGAACCTGCCTGCCAAAATAACCCTTTGATCAGTATGTGAGATTGAGGGGCAGTAGTTAATCACACCACCGTGTTCCTCCTTTGGTGTTTATCCAATCACCTCTTGCTTGTACCAAAGTCCCATCCCCTGTCCCCAGGATGAGGCCAGAGCTGCTGCTACGCTGTGCCCGCTCGCTGTCCTTGCTGGAAACTCTGAAGGGCCCCAAGTCCAAGCTGGTACCTGGGTGAGAGCCTGGTGCTGGGTCAGGCCAACGCAGATTGTCAGGGGACAGCTGGGAGGACTGGGATGCCTGCGAGAGCCACAAATCCACCCTGGAGCCTGGCCAGGGGTAAGTGTCTTAGGAGAAACAGCCCCTCCACACCCCCAGGGACGTGACTGCAAGGGGATGGGGGTTTCTGTCCGGGATACTACAGGATGCTGTCCTTGCCACTGATGATGTTGTAGCTCACACTACCAGGAAGAGCCCCAGGGGCAAAGGACACATGCCAACCTGCCCCTGCCCCTGTTGCGCCCTGCAATGTCCCTGTTGTACCCCACATCACCCGCGCCTGCCCTGCCACTGCTTAGGCCCCCCAAATCCCTGCTGAGTGACAGGGTGGGAACAGGTGGGGACACACTGGGGCAGCTGCTGCCCGCACAGGTTGGCTCTGGGGGGCTATTTTGGGGCGTGAGATCAACGCTGGCAGCCGGGAAGGCTCCGGCCACATTCCCAGACCCACACCACACCAGACTGTTGCTTCTCCACTGATGGGCCACCAGTGACTATGGGGTGGGAGATCCCCCACCTGCACCCCTATTGCACACCACCCAGAAGTATATTTGGCTGATAGGAGGAATGGGGCCAGGAGCTGAGCTTCACACACAAATACTCCCCTTGCCTACCCTGAAGCCCAAACCCCCCAGAAACAAAATCCCCAAGATCCCCTCCTGCAGTGGTGGCCCCCCGGCAGCACCTGCGAGGCCAGCACATGGCTGGCAGCGGGGGTCCGGCCTGCCGGGTGCCTGGGGCTGGACGTGCCTCAAATATTTTCCATGCTGTATAAGCACCCGTGGTACACTCCCCCCTCCCTTTGCTGGGAGGGAAGGCACCCAGGCCCCCCTGCCCGCCCCGTCTCCTAGAGAGGCCCGTTGATACCCAGTTGGCAAGAAAGCAGGAAAACCAGATTTTATTGATGAATGCGTCCTTCTGAGGAGACACTGGCATCCCCCAGCCCACCCCGGAGGCTTGGAGGGGAGCTGGTTTCCTTCAATCTTTAATATAGGATGCTTAAAGTATCAAAACGGTGAGAGAAGCCTCAGCAAGTGCAAAGGGGAAGGGACAGGGGTCCCGGAGCCGAGGAGGGGTGGGATGCTGGGCTACGGGACCCCGGCAAGAGCTGAGTGTTAGTGGAAGGGCATAAGCTGGCAGGGAAATAAATGAACTTTGAAAGCTGCAGGCTCAATACTAGAGAAATGGAAAAGTTACAAAAATACTGCAGATCTTGGAAAACAATGCAGGCACTTGGGAAGAAGGAGGAAGGCAGAGCTGGCTGGGGCCGCAGCCGGGGGGAAGCCCTGCAGGAAGGCAAAAAACAGCTCTGGGGGTGAACTCATCACATCATCCCCCATCCTGAGTGGAGGCACTGTGGCTTCCAGCCCTACTGCTCCCCAGAGGGGCCTGGGCTGAAGAAAATACTCATGGGGTGGACTCAGGGCCTTCCAGGGTAGCTACAGAGGAAGATTCAGCCAGCAATAAGGCATTGGAGGTGAAAGGCAGCTCCACGCGAGAACTCAGTGAGGGGTGGCTGCTCCCTGCATGCCATCGCACAGGAGAGGGCAAGCCACCCGCCTGTCCCCATCCCGTGTGGAGGAGAGAGAAAAAAGGGGCACGAGAGGGAAGGAAGAAGGCACAAGTAAATATCCCCTTGCAGTGGAGAGCTCTGTGGGCCCGCACCCCGGGGCTGGCGGGTGAGCCCTGAGCCAGTGCAGCCCCGGCTCCCACCCCAACCGAGTCCCTCCGAGCGCTCTGATTGTGCCTTGGGTGTGCATGGGAAGGTGGGCTGGGCAGCAAAGCAGAGTTGCTGGTGCAGCACCGGCTTGGAGGGGCAGCTGAGTCAGTCCCGTTGCTCTGGGTGCGGGCAGAGCTCTGGTCTAGCCCAGACAGCCCTTCGCTTGTGGCGGGTCATCTTAAATAGGAGCAGGCAGTGGGCAGGTGGGCAGGCAGCAGTCTGTGCGGTGAGCGGAGGGCGTGCGGCTCAGTTCTGCTCCTCGTCCCGCAGCTCCGAGGGCAGGAACTTGTACTGCTGCTGCCGGATCATCGCCAGCTTCTTCCGTGCCTCCTCCAGCTCCCGCTCCTTGCGCAGCATCTCCTCCTGGGCGGCGATAATCTGCCAGGAGAGAGCCCCGGGGTCATAGCCGCCTCCCACAGGGATGGCCAGAGCCTCTGCCACAGTAATGTCAACCCCAGAGCCGGGTCCTCTGGCTGATGCTTCCCTCCCATCACAGCCACTGCCTCACTGGCTTGAGGGCTGTTTGTCCCTGGGGTTGGGAGCATGGTACTCTGGATATTAAGCAGAACAGCACAGCTTCTGGGCTCAGCCCCACGTGCTATGTAGAGGGTCTCAGCTGCAGGGAGCCAGCACTGGGACTGTGGCACCCCACACTAGGTAGATCTTGCCCTCTACCCATGTTTTCCATGTGTCACAGATGCTGGGATACTGTGGACCCTGCACCAAGGAGAAGCTAGGACTTTACACTCCTCAGAGTATGCACCATCACCCACTCCTACTTGTGGCAGGATAAGGTGAGGTCCCATTATTTATCTGGTGCTCAGTGGGACAGGTGAACTCACAGTATTTTTGTAGGCTCTCTCAAGACATGACCTGTCCTGGCGGATGGTAGGACATGCTTCTGAGACTGGCATGCACAGGTTTTGGTGGCACCTAGAGCTGCTCCTGCCCTATTGGAGCAGCCTTACTCCTCACCTGTGCAATTCCTCCGACCATCTTCTCCTTCACCACCACTGTTTCATCATGGTCCTGGAAGGCAGCTGCCTTCTGCGCTGCCTTCACCAGATTGTCTGATGCCCTCTTCACGGCATTTCCAGCGGCCTGCAGCAGGGAGGAGCGTCAGTGTGAGGCACAGCCCCAGGGTATGATTGCTGCTGGGGGTGTGAAGGAACTCCTGCCCCAGGCTGGGCAGCAGGCAGGACCAGCAGCCAGGAGTGCTGGGAGCTGCAGGCAGGGATTCCTTTACATGGCTCGCTGCCTTGTCAACCTCTCATGACCATTTCAGGCGCTTTCAGCCTCTGGCTCCTCTCTGAGCAGCGGAGCAGGGACTGGGAGGCAGCCCTGCTGCCTCTCCCCAGCCCTTGGCCCTAGTGCTGAGACCCCATGTTAACCCCTCAACACATGGGCATTAACCTCTTGTGTGCCATGGCCTCTGAGGATTGATGGTGCTAAAGAACATGCCCCCCACACATTAACCTCTTGAATGCCAATGAGGAAGTGCACACATTTCAGGTATTCCTGTGCCAGATCATTGTTCCTGAATGCTGCCAGGCTGAGCAGCCCAGCATCACTCACATACCTGGCACACAGCTAGCAGTGAAATCTAAGCAACCTGGAGCCTGTGTTCCAATGAACTTCCCACTGATGGCATACAGGCAGGGAGCATGAGCTCTGGAGAGCATCCACATGCCCTCATCGTACTCCCAGCCACCCTTCAAACAACAGGGGCTGAAAAGGCAGACTAGGACTCACCTGGAGCCGCTTCATGGCCTCTGAGTCGTGGTCAGCCTTCACCTTGCAGGCCACCAGAAGCTGGGCTGTGGAAGCAGCCACCTGCTTGGCAGAGGAGATGAGCTTCTCCTCACTGGCATGGCCCTGCACCGCAGCGTTGGCGGCTTCGCACAGGTTGTTGGTGGCAGCAGCCACCATGCGTGCCTGCAGCAAGAAAGGCTGTCAGGGGAGGTACAGGAGCCCTGATTGGCTCCAAAGAGATTGTGGGGTGTGGGATGGAAAGAACCAGCTTTCACAGCATATGGGAGAGGGAGGAACACTGAGGACAAGCAAAAGTATTATGAGTAAAAGTACATGAGTATCCTCATGTTTGCAGCAGGAGTCGAGAGTAAAGTTTCACCCTCAACCCCTCAGCATGACCTTGATACTCACAGCTGAAATGAGACCCTGGGACCACTGTCCATCATCCACTGCATTGGCTGGGATGGCGCCCACCTAAGAAGAAAGAGCAGAGAAGTAAGGGTTACTATCCTGCATACCTCTTGTCACAGGCATGAGGGTTACAAAGCAGCCCCAGAAGAAGGGAGAACCCTCCTCTACATTTTCTTCTTTATCCCTCTTACAGCCTTACTTTTCCTTGGGCCACTAATTCCCGCTGAGCTGCTGAGGCTGCCTTCACCAACGCACTCGTGGCTGCAGCAATGGATTTGGCAGCTTCCAGGATCTGCTCCTCAAAGTTCAGGCTCTCGTCTGCTTGCTGTGGGCAAAAGCAGAGTGAGTCCCAAGCAGGAGTGCTGGGACAGATGGAGCAGAACAGAAAGATGGCTGCAGGGAGCTGAGCAGAAACATATAAAGCTGGATTAAAGGCTGTGGGGTGCAGCAGGGCATGGGCTACCCGAGGAAAGTCCAGCTGGGGATGTGGGAGGAAGAGGGACCAGCTGTCATACGGGGCTTCAAACCTGGCTAAAGCACAGGCAGGAGAGCCCCAACCCATCCCAATCTGAGTACAAAGGCCAGACAAGGCTCAGCACTGCTACCTTGGGCTTGGCTCTTGGTTTCAGCTGCTCCAGCTTCTTGGCTGCAGCCTCAATGGCAGCTGCTGCCCCCAGCAGCTCATTCTCAGCGATGACAGTGGGGTCTTCTGGGTCAACCCACTCTGTCCCTAGGAACATCGGGAAGCCAGGCAGGTTACACCTGTATGCAGCCTCATTTCTGAGTTTCCCTGCCTCCTCTAGCAGCTGCTGAGCCTCCACCCTAATCCCAGCCCTCAGTCCTGCCCCTCTGAGCAGGATCTTTCCTTACCTTTCATGGCCTCGGCTGCCTGGATGAGCTCGGTGACAGAGCTGGCCACGCGCTTCGAGTAGCCTGCCAGCTGCTGCTTCAGCTCATGGGTCGGCTTCTGCAGGATCTGAGAGGGAAGGAGCAGATGTAAGGACTTGGAAAAGGGAGACTTCATAGGTCTGTTTGGGGTGCACTCCCCAGGGAAGTAGGGTGGGATGCCCCAGTCCCCTCCCACATGTATACACATCAGGCACTGTCTGAGATGCCTTCTCAAGTGACTCTGGCTATTCTCTTTGTGCCCCAAGATAGGATAAGCTTCCCCAGGGCCCTCCTTCATCCACAGCTTCTGGGACATCTTATAGACACAAGACCCTCAGTACAAGCCTTTCTGCTCTCAGCAGCTACCCACGCCAAGATTTCTCCCCTGCAAATAAGCTCCAGAGGCATATCCCCTTCGCTGTCCCTGTTTTGGAGGTTTCTTTGCAAACACAAGCTGGGCAAAGGGGCATACCATGGAGTGACGTCCCAGCCAAGGAGGGTTGGCCCCATCAGGATGAGCTGGCAGGCAGTGCCCTAAGGGTCCTCCTCTGGGTTGGAGGGACACATGCAAACACCACAGCACACGTGTGCACACACAGGGTGTGTATGCACAAGCAGAGCTCACTGCTGGCCCAACTTCCATCACACAGGCAGCAGCTGCCCATCAGCTAGAGCAGAGGTGAGTACACAAGCACAAACATGGACCCCAGGGTCCCTGTGGACACACGCAAGTCCCACCCCAGCACTGGGCTGGGCACACAGACACGCCATGAGCAAGGCTCATGCTGAGGTTAGAGACCAGCAGGCACCCCAGTGTTGCCCTTACTCACCGGCTGACAGAGAGGAGAGAGAAGAGAGAAAAGAAAGCAGTGAACGCCCCAGCCAGGAGGGGAGACAGGGGGGGTAGGGGAAGGTAGGTGCTTCTTGGTGAGGGGTGAATGGCAGCCAGGAGAAGTGGGAACAAGGAATCAGAAATCCTGGGTGGGGAGCTGTGCTGCCATCATTAGCTCTTAATTCAGCCTTGCAGGGCTGGGCAAGACAGGCACCTGGATGAGGCTCCCACAGCCAGAGGAATCACCTACACACAGGGTAGCCATGGATCCACTCTCCTCCTCACACCCTTTACACCTTGTATCTCCCAACCCTGAATTGCTTCACTGCAGTTTTGAGCCACAGAATCTCTCTGCTTTTGGACGGAGAGACCTATTGTTACCAAATACCAAGTCCCCATGGAAGTTCAAATTCCTACCCCTCCCCAGTGAAATATGCAGGCTTTCCCACTCCTCTGCCGGGAGCCATGTTTTCCAGCCTGAGACAAATAACCCTTATTCTTGAACCCTAACCATACTTGTTCATGCTCTGCAGAAGGCACTGGCTCCCTTGGGGACACAGTGTACAGCAATGACCTTGCTGCTGCTGGGGAATGAGGCAGCAGCCCATCTGCCATCTGCCATCTCTCCTCCCATTCCCCTAGATCCTTCCTGCTTGTGGTTTCCCAGAAACCTGCGGTCCTCTGATAAACAGGACCTGTGAGCTTCACTCCTGCTTTGACAGACCAGAGTGCTGTGCAGATTGAGGTGAATCATGGCCTTTCCTTGCCTTGTGTTGGGCCATCCCAGCAGAGTGACCAGAGCAACATGAGGCTCAGAGTACCCAAGCTGATGGCACACAGTGATGGCTGGTTTGCCCTCATGAGCACATTTAGTCTAAATGCCTTATTATTAAGCCTGGTGTCTGCTCTGACAACGTGCTTAAAACTGCTAAATTATCTTTGTCTGGAGCTGAAGGCACCCCGGAGGCTACAAGTTTACTAAGAGGCATCTCCAGTGAACATTTTAAGGGATGTTCCAATGTATGATAGTTAAAACATTGCACGGCAGCAGGATGGTAACACCCAAAATACAGGAGAATGGCGTGTTCCTGCAAGTAGGCTGACCTCGGGCACTGCCACACTAAGTCATTAGCCTAATCATCTGTTAACAACAGGTCAGCCAGAGAATTTCTACTCAGCACTCCAGCCTTGGCTGCCATGATTCATGTGTGCCTGAAGCATCTTCCAGGCAGACATTTGATCTAGATGCAAAGGATGGAAAACTCACTGCTCCCCTTGGAACTGTACCCCAGTGGTTACCTCCCTTGAATACAACTACCCTTTGACTTCTCCTCTACTCAGCTTCAATTTCTAGCCATCGATTCCTGCCCACCTCCCCCTGCTGCTGCCAGTGCTGGTTAACCTCCAGGCCCTCTGCCTAAGAGGGCTTTCCCTACAGCCTGAGCTCCACCACTTTGTAGCTGGTGATCCCAGACAGCAGACTCTCACTAACCAGCTTAGTGCAATCTTGACACAGAGCTGAATCACCGCCAGTCTTTGCCCTGAGCCCACTTTGAGAGATCTCACAGCACCATGGGTTGAGTGTGCACATCCCCACAGTGCCCCCACTCCACTTCTGTGGTTTTGCCAAGAATTCAAACTGTTGGAAGGACTTTACTGGAACATTTCTACCATGCTAGAGGCTTAGTTTACTTCTTGTAAACTAATGTTGCAGCTGAAGTCCTTGGGAGGACTCAGTCAGAGGTAGACTGGATCAAAAGGGTGCAGCGGGCGCTTGCAGGCATTATCTTTGCTATGGCAAGCACTGTCCATGTGCCTCACATAGTGCTGTGGGTGTAGATGTAGGAAGGGGTACTAACCCTTTAGATGAGGCGGAAAGAAGACACACAGCTACATGGTCCCTCTCAGGATAGGAAAGAGAGACAAGTTTATTCTAAAACACACTGCTTAAGTGCAGTCTCCCACAGCTCCAAAGACAGGATAAAGCTGATTGGTGCAGAGAGATTGACACCTCTTTACCAGGCCTGGTCATGCACCAAAACAGGTGTTAATCTAATGTTGTTAATTCCATTCTATTTTGACCAAGTTACCATCCTGGAAGAAAATCTCCCTAACTGAAACTGAACATGGTATCAGCCTGGGAACAGAGCTGAGAGAGCAGGAGAAGCTCCGGCCTGGAGTGATTTTCCTAGCTCTCTAACAATGTGTCCACACTGTGGGCATGACAAGCTTTGTTTTCCCACTGTCTGAGGTCTATTATTCCTACCACTTTTACTGGAAGCTGTATTTTTACAAGATTATGCTACCGTGTTACTGACTTCCAGGCTCCATCTGTTTGCAGCCAGGTAATCTCCATCTGTTGCTAGCAAAATACCTTTCATAGAGCCTGTTAAGCTCTCTGACATCTGCTTCCATGGTAGACACATGGACATATGCTTTGCCAGCACAGGCAGCGAAAGGGGCTGTGCAAAGGCCTCAGTGGGAAGAGGTGAAGAGCCCAGAGGACCTTGGGGATTTGGGAACCACCCAGGCAATCCACGGTCAGCCTCTGCCCACCCTGGGAACTGGGGTGGGGACACTCACCACCAGCACATGCTCCAGCAGCTCCAGGTAGCCATCAGCACACTCCTTGCCAAAGCGTAGTGCCCGCTGCCGCACGTCCCCGCTCACCTCTGGGTGGTAGGCTGCTTCCTGCAACCCGGACACAGGGAAACCCCGATTCATATCCAGCACCATCCCTGCCTCCACCCACAAATCCATGCTGGAGATCCACACCCACTGCCCGCCCCACCTTGCAGGAGCGCAGCATGTCCGCGATGGCCCGGCGGCTCAGGTTGGCCGTGGCGATGACGTCCTCCTGCCGGCACGAGTTGCCAGCGGCCACCGCTTTGGCTGTGGCCATCGTGATGCCTTTCGTCATGCGGATGAAGTCCTCTGGGGTGGAGACCTTGGCGGGAGGCACCGGGGAGGAGAAGACCTGCGAGGCGAGAGGCAGCGGTGAGCGCGGGGCGGCAGGCAAGCAGCGCGGCAGCCGCAGCACCGCGCCCGTACTCACCGCCAGCTCCTGGCGAATGTGCTCAATCGTGGCCTCCAGCGCCCGTGTCCCCTTCGTGGCCTCGTCCTCGACAGCCTTCACTGTCTTCAGCAAGGAAGTGACGTTTGTTACCATCACCTATGGAAGGAGAAAGAGAGCCAGGTGAATCCCCACACAAGCTCTGGCCTGTTGCCAGCACCTGTCCTTCCTTCTTGTGGATTGGTCCAAAACTGCCTCATCCTCATACTCCACTCACACAGCTTCAATTGCTCCTCTGCATGCTATGTTCCACCTCTTTTGTGTCCCTTTCTACCCTTTTGTCCTGACTGCTCCCAAGTTGTGCTTCTGTGTCCAGTCAGGTAGAAAAAACCCTTCTCCTTCTCCAGCCCCTTCTTCCCATCACAACCAGCACAGACCTTGGCAGAGTTCTTCAGCTGGTAGACAGCAGGGTCATCTCCAGCTTTGCCAGCAGCTGCTTTGGTGGCACCGATCAGGTCTCCAAGTGCCTTGGCCACATCCTTCACAGCATTGATCAGGACCACCTAGGGAGAGTAAGACCAGGAGAATGGCTGAGCTGAAGTCACACTTAGGCTGGGGGTGGTATGGCTCAGCAGTGAGAGATCTGGGCACCACAGGTCACACACGGAGTCCAGTTCAGCCAGCACCAGCCAAAGCTCAGTCCCCTCTCTCCCCAACTCTTGGGATCCAACCTGAGCACCACATGACATCTGCATCTCTCAACCCCTCCAAGCAAGCCACCAGCAGCCTTCACTCAGCCCACACACCCAATCACACCTGGGTTTCTGGGTCTTCAGATCCCAGGCTGGCAGCACCCAGCTTCACCACCTCTGCCAGACGGGTGATGGTGGACACAGAGGACTGGGCAGCTTGGGCTAGCTTCTCCTGGCTGGCCGTGGCGTTCTGCACCAACACCTTGGTGTCCTCCACCAGTGCCTTGGCTGTCTTCAAGATGCCCTCCCTGGAGAGAAAAAGTGCATCAGGGAAGACACAGTCGTCTGCTGCACACATGATCCTTGCGGTACAGAAAGACTATGGATCCTGGGGTACAGAGAGCCTGTGGATTTCAGGGTACAGAGAGACTGGATCCTGGCTTTTCCATGTACAAGCTGGAGTTTCGGGAAACTGAGCCAGGACAACCTGAGCTGGAAGCTGTCCTTGGGGCTGGTCCACAGCTCACAAAGACCACAGGAAGAGCTTGACACCCCTGTTCCTGGCTGAGCAGAGGCTGGACATGGTGCCTGGGTACCTGTGGTCAGCAAAGGTCTCAGAGTTCTCCCGGTTGAGGGTTCCTGCTGTAGCAAACATGATGGTGGTGTCAAGGTCAGCGATGATGCCGGAGACAGCACTGGCTGCTGTGATGCAGGCTTGTGTCCCACGGTTCCCAGCCTGAAGAGCTGCCAGCACATGAGACACCTGTGGGGTATAATTAAAGTGACTGGGAGAGCAGAACAGGTTCAGGGAATCATCACTACACACACCTCCAACACCTCCAAGGGTGAAGCTGCTCCCATTCCACTGGGAATATTTAGGTCTGCACATCCCTTCTTAGATTTCCGTTTTTTACTTTTACCTTGCATTTATCATGTTTGGTGGCCTAAGAGATGCTGGACTCTGCTAGTTTTCAAATTACTAAGATTTGCAGATGCCAGGCACAATTGGCAAGTGTTTACTTTTGTGTTTTTCCTCACAAGCACTGCTGCTCTACCTTTATCAACTAGACTTTTTAAGCCACATTTTCATCTGCTCTTCCGAAGTGTGTTCTTTAGATTGGCTTGATGGACAGGTTGCTAGCAAAAGGTGAAGGGGAGACTGATCACTGAGTATGAGCTGCAAGCATTGCTGCGGATGCTTTGTTTAACTCTGCAAAAACTCATCTGGAGAGCCCTGGCTCACCACCAGTATGTAGGTCAGTTTCCCCAGGCAGGCTGCAGCACTTGGACATCACACTCACCCACCACAAGCACCAGCTGCTGTTACAGTGTCTGCAGAGGGGGATTTATCCTCCACCCCATCAGCTGGGCAGGGGGAGTGTGGCCAGGAGAGCCAACAGAATCCAACAGGACCAGGAAAGAACCCAGCATGGTGGTTCCATGGGCACATGGCTGAATCCAGCATCCCTCCCAACATCACCATGATGTCAAACCTCCCTCTTGGCCACCTACCTTCTCAGAAACCTTGCGTGCACTCTCTATCAGCTCCTTCTTGGTGTAGGCATCACTGGGGCTGCACTGCAGGGCTCCAGCCTTGGTGACCAGGGCAGCACAGCCATGACCCAGCTCCTGTACCCGGCGCTTGATGTGAGAGCCAATCTACAGAGGAATGTGTATGTGACAGAGTCAGCAGGGAACTAAGCCCTGCATCTGTGATAACCACTGGGAAACACCCGCCACCCAGCTCATCTTTCCCAATCCTCCCACTCAGGAGAAGGAAAAAGGAAACACAGCTTTGCTCCTTGTTTCTGTGCCATGTTGCAGGGGAGGTGTGAAAGCTGCCTGCCCCCAGCTCCAATGGGAAGTTCAAGTGTCCCTGTCCTCTGTTCTCATGTCCCAACAGCCTCTGCTCTGCCTCACAGCACACTCCAGCACTTCCCCCAGGCTCGCACCTCCTCGTTCTCAGCAGTGAGGGCAGCTGGCTTGGCCTCTTGTGCCAGTTGCCCATAGTCATGGGTGAGTTGGTTGGCCAGTATGCCCAGCTCATCTGGGTTGGTGGTGGATTTGGTGACCTGTTGATGGAAGAAGAGCAGGAGTTGGACAGGGTAAGGAGGGCAATAGCCTGACTGCGTGGCAGGCAGTGCATTCTACAGTGACAGGCTTGCTTGCACTCACCATTTCCTGCACAGTCACTGCAATAGCCTTGGCTGTCTTCACCATCGTGGTCTGGTAATCCACAAAGGTACCTTCTGGCTCACCCATGGGTCCTTCGTCCAGCTGCAAGAAACCACCAGGACATTCTGGCTCCAGCTCTGACCCACAAGGTCTTTAACTTGTAGGGTTTGACCTTCACTCTTCCTCTCTCTCACATTCAGCCCTGTTCAGGTCCCCTCATTGCTCCTCTCACCTGGTTGATGGCTTGGGTGATGGAGTCCACCATGCCCCCCACAACACCTGCAGCACTGGCTGCCTCATTCAGGGTGGTGGTCAGGTCCTCCACTGCTTCCTTCATCATCTGCACAGCCTCTTCCAAAGCTTCCTGAGTGTGGGCAGCTTGCTGCAAGGAAAAGTAAGAATGAGGGAAGGCAGGCTGCGGCTTCCCTCCCAACAGGGATGGGGACACTGCACACCGACCCTGGGTTTTCCATGTCTGGCTCATGTGTGTGCACCATGCAACACACACATGCAAGGAGGGCATGCCACTGGCACATGCCCCACCTGCTCACCTTGGGGTTCCCACCAGCCTCCTTGGCTGTGTACAGCATTTGCAAGGCAGATTCAGCCAGTGTTTTGGTCTGGTCCAGGAGGTTCATCTGCTGCTGGTGGTTGGGTGTTTTGGAGGCAGCGCCAACAGCTGCCATAATGAGTGGCTCGAAATACTGAGCCATCTGGGACACCTAGGAAGAATAGTGTCAGCACCAGCAGTTTCCAGACCTAGCTGCCTTTACCTCTCCTCTCCAGACACCAAATGCCACACCCCCATTACCTTATGTCCCAGCTGTGAGGCCTCAGCCCTTGCCGCAGCAGCCACAGGCTCGATCAGGTTGCTGATCTCCTGGACAGCTGTGATCATCTGATTGTGCAATGCCTGTGCAAAAAGAGGGTGTTGCATGAGGCTGCAGCAGGGCTGAGGTCCCTTCATGCTGCTGAGAGCCCAGGGAAGGATGCCCACTCCCTTAGGCTTGCCCACAGGGTGTCCCTGACCCACCTCCTGGGAGATATCATGTCGGGGGGCCAGCTGCTGGCTGATGGCAGCAAGGGATGCCTGGTCCACCTCCCGCAAGCATCGGTTCAGGACCTCAATGGCCTCATCACACTCCCGCTGTCCTGGAGCTTTGTCCCTGAGTGACAGACGAATCAGCCAAGCACTGGCAGCTGCTACACCACTCCTTTACTCCCAGCCTTGCCTGGTGCTGGTGAGGAGCAAGACCCCTCTCCTGGGCTTTGGGGCAACCCAGAGTGATAGGGCCTGGGCACATCAGTGTGTGTGTTCCCATCAACCCATGTGAGAACTGGAGGAGCAGCTTCCACGAAGGAAAAAAGGGATAGTCTTTAATCCCATCCCCTGCCTGCCTGAACCAGCTGTGTCCAAGGAGATGATGAGCCAAAACATCCCCAGGAATGCTTGCTCAGGGCAGAGGTATCTGCCAGCAAGGACAAAGCCACATCCACAGAAGAAGGACTCTGCTCACCTCATGTTGGTGATCAGCTTCTTGATGGAGTCCGAGACTGTGCGTGAGTGGCCAGCGAGCACTGACCACTGTGGTGGGTCCTTGGGGTTGACAGCCAGAGAGCGGGCAGTCTGAATGAGGCCAGCAGAGCTCTCCAGCATGGTCTTGGCTGAAATGACAATGGGCTCCATGGCTCTGCGCCCCTGCACAGGGAGACAACAGGCTGGTGAGCTAAGGGAGCGTGCATGGGAAGTTGCTCTCTCTCCCATGACCCTTACCCTGGAGCAGCCCCTTGAAGCCCAAGGCTTGCTGCTACCTCTCCATCACACCCCTTCAGTGCAGGCCCCCCAGGCTCAGGAAAGGCACACTTTCTCTCCACCCCAGAGTAGAGCCTGTCACAGCCAGTCTCTATCCTCCCTGTCCCAGCAGCATCCCACCTCTGGGCTGATCTGAGCAGGAACGGTGGCAAATTCTGGGTTGGAGGCGAAGGCTGTCAGGTTATCCACAGCCTCTATGAGAGGGGCAGTGGCAGCACGGCACCGCTCCCGGTTCTCTTCGTTGAACTCGCCATCCAGGGCCTGGTGTGGAGAGACCAGAGCAGTTACCCAACCCCCACTGTACCCCAAATCCCATCACTACCACACCGTAGAAAGGACTCTGCACCTTGATGGTCTTCACCAGGTTGGCTGTGCTATTGGCCACCTCCTTGGCTGACTGGACGAACTGGCGCTTGGCCACAGGATTGGCAGTGCGGGAGGATGCCAGACGGCATGTGTTGCACAGAGCTGAGGTGTGTTTTGCTACAATGGTGGCTGCTGACAGTACCTGCAGGGGAAAGCAGAGTAAGGCAGGATCCACCATGACTCGCTATTCCTACAGTTCTCCTTTCTCATCCATCCTATGTAGGGCGCCGGTGACCACAGGCATCCCTTTTGGGACCCAGGAAGGATCACCAAGATCCCACATGCTCATACAGCCCCCTATCTGGACTGTCACCACTGCACCAAAGCTGCCAGCTGGTTCCCAGTGCAGCTGATGGGGCCTGATGAGATACTAGCCATCATACTGGCCAACTCTTGGGATGCAGCACTTCCAACCAGCCTCATATTCCTTTTGATGCAAGCAAATGCCTGTAATGGAGCCCCACCCTATACTCACCTGGGACTGAGTACAGGCAGGGTCCACCAGGTTCTGGCAGGCCATCTGGATGGCTTGGTTAGCTCTAGCAAACTGAGTGGGGTCCACCAAGCCCTGCTGTCCAGCCTGGCTGTTGGGGTCTGAGACCCCCACAAGGTAGGCAGCCTAGGAGTAGGGAAGACGTGGTGAGAGAGAATCTGCACACTGCAGGGAGGCTCACAGAGGAGTCTGGCAGCACAATTTGGAAGGCAGGAGTGGGGTGCATGCAACAACTATGCCTCTGCGGTAAGGCTCAGGGCCGGGACTGAGTGTGTCTCACCTGGGCAGCTGCCTCTGTCAGCCCACAGAGAGCTTTGGAAGCGGCACTGATGGAGTCACCAAATTCGGGCAGTTTGCTGTTCTTGGCATTCTGGGAGATGCCAGCCATGGACTCTCCCAGCACCTGTAGGACATGCCACACACTGATTATGGAGACCGCCTCCTGCAGTGCTCCCAGAATCAGAGCTCACTGTGCTTCATTGGTAGGGGAGGAACCACCTTTCCCTTTGTTCCTATATCCTTCCCAGGCCCTCCTGCTCTTCCCCAAACCTCCATTCAGGGCTTACCTTGGAGTTCTCCATGACACTGTCAAGGCAGTTGAAGTAGGACATGTCATTGACAGTCTGGGTGGGATTCTCCAGCAGTTCCTTCACCGTCTGCAGGGAGACAGGTATCATGCCCAGAGGAAAGTTCTGCATCCTCCACTTGCACCTCTTCTTCATTCCCTCCTGTTCCTTACAGTAGGGTGCAGCTCCCCCCATACCCAACATCTCAATCCCTCCATTACCTTTTCAATATGTAGCTTCTTACCTCCAGTTCCCGCAGGGCATTGTCACATTCCTTCTGGCCTGGGGCCTGCTGGGTGCACATGGTGATCAGCTGGTTAATGCTGTCAGTCACAGCCCTGCCAGGGACAGGAGAGAAAAATCCACAGATCAATGCCTGCCCCACCACCCAGCTCCACTACTCAGCCAGCAGCTCTCAGGGAGCAGTTCCTCTTACCGTGCTGCTGCTGCCAGCTGATTCTTGAGGTTGGGGGCGGCAGGATCAGCAGAGAGAGCCTTCGCAGCCAGCAGCAGCTTGCTGGAGGACATGGAAATGCTCTTCAAGTTTGACACCACCTGCGCCTGGTCCTCCTTATTCTGCAAGGAACCAAGATGAGTTTTCTGCAGCACCTTTTTAAAGTCCACACCCATCTTGGGTCTTCTCTAGGGACTTTCAAGCTGAGCTGGCTCCCTTCATCCAACATGTCCGCCAACAGCAAGGATACATGAATTCTTGCCACGCCACCTTCTCCCTGTTGCTGTGATTTTTGCACAGCTCCAGTCCCCATCTCCCTGGCTGCATTGGCCACAGCCACCCTAACCACCACTGTCTGGCCATCCTGCCTTTGGTCAGCCACCTTCTCAGATATCCCAAATCTCTCCCTGTATTCAGGATACCCCAACAGGCATTTCCTCTCACCGGGGACTGGCTGGCCATCTCCACTCCTGCCTGCAGGAATTCATTGAAGTCATGTCCGAATTTGCCAGAGGACTTGGCCAGGTCTTGAGGGGTGCCACGTGATGCCTGCACCAGCTCATTGGCAGACTGATTGAGCCCTGCTGCTGCCTGGTTCAGCTGGCTCTGCGCCTCCTGAAAGCTCTTAGTGCTGGGAGGGAACTGGAAAGAAGAAGAGAGGTTAGGAGAGGCAGAGAGATGAGTGGAGACAGCAGATAAGTCTAGCACATGCTTGGGGATATGCTAGAGGAACCCAATGCAGTTGGACCAGCCTGCATTGCCAGAAGACTTCCACCGTCCCCTCCTGCCCCAACGCAGCTCACCGAATCTGAGAGCAGCCTCTTGCTGGCCTCTCCCACCATGCGGATGGCAGCATCCACGTCCCGCTGCCCTGGCAGGCAGTTAACGCAGCGGTTCAGGGCCTGAGACACTGCCTTGGCCACCTGCAGGGAGGAAAAGAGAGGTTACTACCTCCCAGCCAGCCCCATACCCTCCCCACTGCCTGGTGGGGCACACTGGCATACCCACTGTCCCCACCTGGGCCAGGCGCTGCTGGCTCTCTGGGTCACCGGGCTTGGCCACTGCTTTCCGGGCCTCCTCGATGAGGTTGTTGGCTTTGTCCATGACATCACTGGCACACTCCAGCATGGCACTCTGTGCCTGAGGGTCGGAGGTGTTGGCTGCCACACCACGGGCAGCCTGGCTGAGTGAGCGCAGGGCCTGGGCCACTTCCCGGGCAGCAATTCCTGGGGGGATGGAGAGGTCAGTGCCTGTCAGCCCAGTGCCCTTTCCCCTAGCCTTGCTGTGGAGGCCAGTACCTGTGTAGTTCTCATTGCCCTGGGCCACCTCTCCCAGGAGGTGAGCAATGGCAGAGCTGACAGCTTTGGTGCTGTTCCCCAGGTCCTGGGCACACTTCTCCATCTGCAAAGGGGCCGAGTTGGGACATGCTGATGAGCTTCACTTTTTGTCAACTCCATTGCCCCAGAGACCACCCTTCCCTGCACCCTCACCGTCTCTCCTGGCAGAGGCTTGAGCTTGCCATCACGGGCAGCTGCCTTGGCTTCCTGCAAGTCTCTCTCCAGGCTCTGCACCAGACCCAGTGCAGAGTCTATCTCCAAGGGTCCACATGCCTCCTGAGCCTGTGATGGGGCAGAAGGGAAGGTGAGCAAGTGACCATTGAGTCTACCTGGCTAGGGCAGAGACCAGAACCTGCCACCAGACTGTCCCCACCATTCCCCACTGCTCTGCACAGCTGGTGTCTCATTGCAGGATGGGACTCAGCCTCTTACCTTCTGGGCGGCTGTGCGGAGCTCAGCCAGAGCTGCGGCCAAGTTCTTGGCACACTGGCTGAGCTGCATAGCAGAGGCTTGGTCCGTTATGGTGGGGACAGTGGCCTTGGCTGCAGCTACCATCTTACCACCAGGCTGTTGGGCCAGAAAAAAAAGCAGTGAGAAGGGGACAAATATGCAGCGTCTCAGTTGCCTGTGTGCAGAAGATCTCCCAGTGTCTTAAAGAGACAGGTAGGAAAGCTGTAATGCCAGAGCTGGCATGGAAGGCTCTGGGCAGCATGGATACCTGCAGGAAGTTCTGGCTGGCAGCAATGAGAGCCAGCTGGGCGCTGGGGCTGTCTGGCTGGGACTGGCTTCCTCGCACACCTTGCACCAGCATTGGGATCTGCTCTGCCACCACCTGCCAGAGAAAAGGGTCACTGGAGAAGATCAGTCAGAAGGACATAGATTCAACCCAGGACTGGTGATTAAAAGATCAGCTCTGACAGGACCTGAGTGAGCACCCCAGGATCCAGTCTGACCACTGCTGCAGAACAGGAAGCATCAGCATGGCTGATGGGAGATTAGATGGGGAGAGGGAGCACAGGAGATGCTAGGATCAGGCCCAGACCCTTACCTTGCAGCTCTGCACCAGCTGCTGCTGCGCGGCGGGGTTCTTGTTGGAGGAGGAGGCGTGCTGTGCGGCAGCGATGGTCTGCGTGGCCGAGGCAGCAGCCTGCTTGGCTGCGTGCTGGCACAGGGAGGCACAGGTTAACACTGGCACTGTGTATCGAGCCTCCCCAAGATCAGGGCCCAGATCTCCCACACAACTTCTCCTGTGCTTACTCCTGTGGCACCCCAGCATCCCTGACACCCTCAGTGCACAGCACCCCCAAAGCAAACATGGTGCACACAGGGGAAGGGAGATCTCTCTGTGACGTGGCAAGGACGCTACTTGAAAAGTACTTTACTCTTCTCTGTATATACAAAGAGGAGTTATATGGGGGTTCCTAGTCAGGTCTTGCTTGACTGTGCTTGCTTGCCCTCTGCAGATCCTTGCCCAGCATCTCACCTCCAGCTTGTGCACAAGCTTCTTCTTGATGGCATTCTGGGCTGCAGCATTGGTTGCCATGCGGAGCCCTTCTGCTGCCTCACGCAGCCGCTGCTGCTGCTCCTCGCTGTCCGGGTGGGCTGCAGCTCCCTGGAGAAAACAGAAAACCCATCACACCTCTCAGAGATCATGGAGTCCCTTTTCTTCCTGAAGTAGCACCACTGCTATGGCCTCAACAAGGCAGCTCTGTTTATGGTACTCAGGAGAGGTTGAAAGCCTCTCTGGAACAGAGTCTGTTGGCAAGAGAGGTAACAGCTCCTCTGCTACCACCTACAGCTTCCTGAAGCTCCTTCACATAAGGAGCCCACCCCACAGGTCCCTGGCTCAGTGCAAGTCCTTGCTCTGGGAACTGCTGCTCAATGAGGGGCTGCTCATCCCCTACCCAGCACTGAGCCAATAGCATTTGACAGGGCTGGGGCCAAAGCCAGTATCCATCCTTCCCCACACACTGACCTTTGCAGCCTCCACCATCTTGGCAGTGGCATCAGCCAGGATCTTAGCTGCACTCAGAAGCTTGCGTGAATTCTCCAGGTCTGTCTCTCCCTCAGCATCAGCTTTGATGGCATTGACAAGGTCAGAGGTGGCCTGGGCCAGAATACGAGCCTGACGCACCATTTCCCCTGGAACAGAATGGAAGTGTGGCCTGTTAGCAAGCCCGAAGGGCTCTCTGATACCTCCCTATCCATTGTGCTCTGCCCTGGGGGTCTCACTCTCACCTGCATCACCCATGGAGCTGAATATATTCTCAGTGACGTTGAGGATGGTGTCAGTGGCCTGGTCGTAGCGCCCGATGGGCTGCCCACCCAAGGCATGCTGCTTGATGTGCTGCAGCAGGTCGTTCAGGGCCTGGGTGACAGCCGTGGCTGCCACCCCCACCTGCTTCAGGAGCTGGTCATCACTGGTGGCTGCCTTAGAGGCCTCCACACAGCCCTCAGCTGATTTGGCCACCAACTTGCCAGCCTCAATCAGCTGTTCCTGGCAAACTGGGGAGCTGATTGTGGGAGCCACAACCTGGAAGGGAGGAGAAAGGCTGGGCAGCAAGCATGGTATGCTCCGTGGAGGAGCTATCCCAAACTTCTGCTCCTCTAAAGAGGATCCTCATTGCTTGGGCACAGTGGCAGGGATTCTCTCAACAAGAGGCAGCCCACACTTCCTGTACCAGATTCCCAAAGTCCTGTCTTAGGACATGAGGTCCTGGCATGCATAGGAGCCCACTGCAAAGCTGTCATCCAGCCAGGTGAAGCTCATAGCCATGCTGAGGCAATGGTTAACCTTGTTGCTTACCTTGGTGCAGGCCACCAGTTGGGAGGTGGAGAGGGCACACTGCGTAGCCGCTGCGATCACCTGTGTCTGCAGCGCGGCATCCTCTGTTTTCTGAGCCACATTCTTGGCTTTGAGCACCAATGCAGCAGCAGCATTGGCCACTGCCTTTGCCAGCTGCATAAGCATGTCCTGGGAGGGGACAGAAAGGGTCAACAAGGCAGCCATGCCAGTGGGAGCAGCCGCAGCCATCTGCAGGGCTCTCGTGAAATATTCAGACAGGAAATGTGAACCCACTCTGTCCCAGCACCAGCAGCACTGAATACCTGGAAAGGCTGGAAACACCGACCTCATCTCCACAGTGTGCTACAGCTGGCAGTGAGGCTGTAGTCTGGCCCTGAGCTGCAGCCTGCACTGCCACGAACACTACTTGCAGGAGCTTGGGCAATGCTCAGCATCACTGCAACACCCACTCCCCAGGCAACCACCTGTCCCTGATTGTACCACAGCAAGAACCTGCTGCCAGGCACTGCTGGTACTGCCTGGATTTGACTGGGTTTGTAAACATTTGAACACAGTGAAAAGATGACACACCCTTCCGGTCAAACAGCAGGCACAAGCCAGCCATGGCGCACCCACATCGTGGGCAGCTGCCAGCAAGAGGCAAGTGGGAAATGCTCCCATGCTGGTCACCTGTATTGCAGGTAGCCCAGCTATTTTTACTTTCAATTCTAACTTGTTGGCTGACAAGCTAGAATACATCTCTGCTGTTATTCCTGAAGCTAAAAGAGAGGTGTGACAAGGCAAGCCTCCTCTCTCCTGGATGCCAAGAGGCAACAGGCAAGGACCAGCACACGGCAAACTGCTTTCCTGCAGGGCACCAGACATGACAGTAAGCTGCAGCCTTCAGGATTAGCTCCTGTGGCACACTGCTGGTGAAAACTGGCAGCATCAGTACTAAATAGCAAAAATCCTAGAAGGCAGGGCAGGGTTCTCTGCCTGCTGCAGCTGCCAGCCTCCTGCTGTGTGCGTACTCACAGCAAACAGCCCCACACCCCTCAGAGTCACAAACCAGAAGAGTCACAGCATCCCCTCGCCTCCTGCAAGCCAAGACTACTCCCACTGCAATCCATCACCTTTTGTAACAGGAGGAAAGACTGGAGAGTGCATGCATCCAATTCAAGAGTCCCCAGACCACTGTATCTGAACCCATAGAAGGAAGTACGTACACTCGGGTCTGACAGGCGTGAAGCAAAACATTCTGCTGCTTGACTGCAAATTGTCTTCCAGGTCCTAAATCTGACCTTTGGGGATATTCTGTCCTGGCTCTGCTGCATGGCCAAACATGGCTTCCTGCCCTGCTCTTAGCTTTTCTGATCCCCTTGGATATCTTTCAAGGCCTCTCTACTCAGCTGAAGCTGTGTGGCTGCCATGAACAGAAATCCCTTCTTTCTGGAGTACTGTGGTCTATAATATGTCTGGATTGTCCTCCCCAGCAGTGTGCTACCTCCTTTGTGCTGGAAGGAGCTATCATGGGAAAGCATGCCAGTTGGCAGTCAGCTCATCTGAAAAAAACCAGCCACACAGGGCTCCACCCATACTGGGTCTCTTATGGGGGCAGGCAGGCAGCTCCCACAGGCAGGGAGCAGCAGGCCAGAGATGAGGAGGCTGCAAGGGATGATCTCTAGAGCAGCACTTGCTCCAGCAGCAACCCGAGTGCATGGACTTCTGAGATCCAACCACCAGAAAAGTAGAATTTTGCAAGAGCCCTTCTCCAAAGATTTCAGATTAGAGTTCCAAGAGGAGCCCCTTCACAATGGAGATGGCAGAGATCACCAAGCCAACCCTACAGGCTTGTTTTACCATCTTTGGTTCAGAGGCAGGCAGGATCCAAGCACACCGGTTTTCTGGGATCTACACAGAATCCACAAGATAAGAGGTGTTATATCACTCTAGAGACAGAGATGGGCAATGGCCTGTCCCCTCCCTCACAAAGTCACCACTGGGCACTGGCAAATGGTCAGCTCGAACCCCACCTGTGAGGTCCTGTGCAAAGGCCGATGGTTTTAGGGAGCAGGTGTCCCTGGCTGCTGCTGGGTGCACTCACCTGGAACCGGGGGTCAGTATCACTCTCCCCTATCTGCTGCAGCAGCTCCCCGCTGGTTTGTCCCACCAGGCCAGCAGCCTGCAGGAGATTCTGGCGAGGCTGCAAGGAACAAGACAAAATCAACACCAGGCTCATGAGTAAGCCTTAAAACTTCACGCAGTGGTTTCCCTTGGCTTCCCCCTTCCCCTCTGTCCCACAGCATCTCCAGTTCCCCACCTCAGCGCTGGCAGGCTGTGCTGTTTTCAGTAGGTCTGAGACAGCGCTCGCCAGGTTCTTGGCTGCCTGCAGAAGCTGCCGCCCGTTCCCTCCCTCGTCCTCCATCAGCGCAGCCAGCAGCTTCACACCCTTAGACATCTCCGTCAGGTTGGAAGAGATGGTGGTGACAGCACAGCCCACGGCAGTGTAGTCCGTGTCTGCTGGATCCCCTGCACATGGAAGACAGGAGTCAGCATGGGATATGCTCCAAGCACATCCCCACACCTGTTGTTGATGTTGTTTTCCTTTCAGGGAACAGGAGTCTTTCAGCAGACAAGAAAGACCAAGTGTTTTCCTGAACTGGGGCATCCCTCTACTCCAACTCTCCATATACCTGCAGTGAGGTTGACGACTGAGGCTGTGCCAGCAGTAATGGCATCCACTTGGGAGTGGATCTCATGCTTCGACTCATCCATCTTGTTTTTGCGCCAAGCTTTTGATGCCTGAATGGGGAGAACAGGATCAGGAGATGGCGGTAGAAGTGGTGGGTAGCTGCATACATACTCACACAGAGAAGTGCAAGGAAGACGACACAAGGAAAAGAGAGGGAAGACTTGTAACCACCCAAATTCTCTTGTCTACCCTGACCAAACAACATGACCAAGTGGCCCTTCCATGTCTGCCCACAGAGTGAGATACAACTGCGTCTCTTTTCAGGCAGCAGATCTTCCCAGAAGCTGCTAACACTTCTGGGAATGTGGCCAGCCTCACCCAGTCCAGTTTCCATCAAGGTCCACCTCCAGCACCCCACTTTCACCCAGCACTCACAGCATCCTGCCCAAGAGGTGGCAAGGTCTCAAAGTCATCCAGAGTGGCCTGGGCTGCATGCACAGCCTGCATGCTGGAGTTGATAGTGCCGGTCAGGGCTTGCTGGGCTGAGGTCTGCAACACAGAGACAAACTGAGTGAGATATGGCAAAGGCTTGGAATCTAGGATTACACATTTGGCTCAAATGCTCCCCTGCAATGTGCTGCTGATGGTACCCTTCTAGGTAGGTCTCCATAAAATGGGGTGCACTTAGCAAAAACTTAAGAGGAGTCTCCACTCTGCAACTCCCACTAGAAAATGCCTCATCCCATGGTTGCAATCAAATCTCACAGCTAAGCAGCTCTCAAGGAGTGGGGAGAAGATGCTGTGAGATCCCACAAGGCGTTCATAGCAAGCCCCCCCACCAGGCTACATGGGGCAAAAGAAATTGGCTTCCTCACGGCCTTTTCCAAGTGCTCCTCCAGCTGCACAGGAGATGGGGGCACCAAAACATGGCATTGGGTTCTGCTACAAACCACAGACGTAGTGGGGCTGTCCAGTCACAACCTGAATGAGCAGCTGCAGTCACTAGCCAGGTGAAAATGCCGGGGTGTAGCTCAAGTTTGCAGAGAAGGTGCAGGAGAATGCTGGCTCAGCCAGGCCAGCAAGCATACAAGGTCAGTGGTACAAAGCTCCCGCTCTTCAAAGCAAGACACTGCTTGGTCATGGACCCAAACAGATTGTCTACACAAGCCTGACAGTCACCTCTGTTTGTGCCCTATGGTGAGCACAAGGAGAGCTTACCAGAGGAGGCATGTGCCCTCGGTGCATCTGCCCACTGGTGATTTGCAGCTGAGGCTGTGGCATCGTGCCCACCTGGAAGTTTTCTGGCCCTCCAGCCCCTGTCCGCATAATGGCTGGCAGGGCCACTGAGCCCAGCTCTGCCTTGCCTACACGGTTAAACTGCTGCTGCACAACTGTTGACCTGAAATGGGGAGAAATACCAGGTAAAGGGATGGGTACAGCTCTGGCACCAGGTTCCGTGGGAGTGGCAGCTCTTCTTGCTGTGCTGCAAACTTCACTGGAGCACACTCTCCATTAAGCTTCTGTTTGGCAGTTGCCCTTGCTCCTGGAAGACTTACTTCTTTGGAGACACGGAGTCTTCCAGCATAGTGGACTCCTCATCACCCTCCAGTCCAAAGTGGTCTTTGCTCTTTTTCTGCAAAGGGAAAGAGAAAATTATACTCCCAAGCCCTCCCCTCCTTCTGCAGCCCAGACACCATACCAGTCAGGTTCTCCTGCCCTGCCTCCAGCTTTCCGAGCAGTACTGTCTGCCAAAGCCTCTTTGGAGGCAGCTGGAAAGCACATTCCGTATGCCTCTCTGGAGGGGGGCTATTTGCTCAGTCTCACCTTTTTGAGGATGATATCAATGTATCCAGCAATCAGCTGGGCGATCTGTTCCCCTTCTGTCGTCTGCACTGAGTAGTAACCATCCTGGTAATCTCCAAAATCCTGCAACAGCAGGGCACAGGGTAGAACCAGAGCAAGGCACTGGCGGCCATCCTGAGCCCCTCTGGTATGCGCTAAGCACCCGAGTGCCAGCCTCCAAAGCAAGCACTGGGAGAGGCACCAGCGGAGGGCAAGGCTGTGCCACCATGGAGCAGGAGCTGAGAGAGGGACTGGAGTGAGAAAACCTCCCTACAGGGGCACCAGCAGGGAAGAGGCATGGGGGACCATGCTGGTCCCTACCAGAGTGAAGCTCTTGGGCGAGGCTGCCCAACGCTTGATGTTGGTCAGACTCCACTCCTGAATCACTTCCTTGGTCTTCTCATCCACACGCATCACGCACTCCTTGGTGATCCCCAGCAGCCGTGGCACCAGCTTGTTCTTTCCCTTCATCTTCTCCTGTGGACCACAACAGAAGGGCTGTGAGCTATCCCCAGGATGGATCCATTAAGGCAGAGATATCTGAGGTCAGCCACAGCTACCAGAACACCCGCAAGGCCACACTTTCTAGCGGTGACAATTATCACATGTAGCTTGACAATGAGAAAAAGCATGAACCAAGGAGTAGGAAGGCAGTGCAAAGGGAAATGCAACAGGGGAGATGCAGAAAATACTGGAGCAACATAGGCTGAGCGGAAGCAGCTGGAAACACAACAGATGGATCCTGAAAAAGCAAAATTTTGCTGACTCTGAAGTGGGACCAGGGGGGCTGCTGCTCTACCTTGACCAGGAAGAAGGAGACCCCGTAGGTCTTGAGGGAACGAGCAAGTTTCACATAGCGAACTTTGGCTTCGATCTCACTCATGTTCCCACAGTTCTTGTGGGCCTGTAACAGCAAAGATAGAACATTGCACCAGCTTCACAGTCCTGCCTTGACACCACTGCACAGTACTTCTGGGCTGTTCCCACCCCACCAGCATGCCCTGCCCCTGTCTGATCTCTGAGGCCTCAGGAGCTGCCTTGTCTGCCCACCTACAGCTCCTCCTCCCATTCCTCACCCAGCAGACTGCTGTGTACTGCCTCCTTAGACAGGAGTGCCTCAACCTTTAGTAAGGAGGAACAAAAAGTCCAGATCTCAACCTCCCCACTGCACATACCAAGAAGATTTTGCGTTCTCCTTTCTGCTTGATGTACTCCTTGGGCAGGAAATCCTTGAGTCTGCCAAAAGATAGACAAGTGAGTTGTTAGCAGCAGAACCCAAAGCCAGCATCTGTCCTTGACTATGAACAAGTCCAACCCAAAGCCCCAGACAAGACCCTGCCAGGGCACAAGCTGGAAGTTTTTGGAAGCAGTAGGAGTGTGGGAGAGATTGCTACAGCTATGAAAGCTGTCCTTGGAGTTGCTGTAGCTAAGAGCAGGGTAAAGGTGCTGAGAATGCAGCCCTTTGTGCAGCATCAAGGCAGGCCAGAGGGTGGAGTGCTGACTGCATGTCCCTATAGGGCTGCCAGAGGGAGCAGGATTGGGGGCTGGCACCCCTCACAGCTGCTGTGGATCCCTACGCTTGGGGACTGTGCTGTGGGGAGGAGAGCAGTTACACCACAGGCACCCAAACCCATAGGGCCCCACAAGGCAATGTGGCACTGGATGCTGCCAAGATGTTCCAGGTGCCTCAAAAAAAGCCCAGGAGCTCCTGAGGACACTCACTCCAGAAAGCCTGGCTTGTGCTTCTGCTCATTGTATGGCCCAAACTGGATCTGGCATTGGTGTCCAGCAAACTCACAGGCTTTGTCAAAGGAGACAGGGTGGGAACCGTTCAGGATGTCATCACGAGCCTGTGTGGGAACAGAAGACACCATTGCAGCCATACAGCCCTGTCATTGCTCTCCTCCATATCAAGCATGACATGCTTTACAGACTTGAAAGAAGTGGCTCTGAAAAACAGGAGTATGCAGGATCAGGCTGTTCCTTACAGGCATCAAGCCTGAGAGAGGAACAGCAGTAGGATTTCAGGATGGTTCCTACCAGACAGAGCTGACATGGGATTTTCTGGGGAGCTCTGGAGTACACAGAGGATAGGGCTGGGATTGCCAGCCAGTGTTGGCTCGTACCCAGGACATAACTAGGTATCCCAAAGTACCCTCCCCATCAGGGCTCCTGACAAAATCTTCAGCCACCAGCCTTGTCAGAGGCAGTGGAACCAGGTGCTCTGGGAAGCTGTACCTGCACATAGAGCAGGTTGAGCTGCACAGGATCTCTTGAGTCCACGTTCTGATCAGAGTAGAAGAACTTGCGCCGCAGCAGCAGCGTTTCATTGTCATCGATGCCTTGCTCACGCAGGGTCCGGCCGTGATCCAGCCAGTTCACTGCAGACAATGCCAGGGTGTGAGCAGGGACACGCACCAAAGCATGGCTGGTCCCAGCCCTGGGGCTGCTTATGCCAAGCAAGAAATGGATGTCTGCCAGATGCATCCCAGCTGTCACCCTTCTGCCCTGTGCCCCCAGGCAGGAGATATTCTAGGGAGTATGGGCACATGTTCCCTCATCCATATGTTCCTCTCCACACCCTTGTCCCCTCACAGGGGCCCCTGCTCCCCTTCACCAAGGTCATCAGCACAGGTTGACCCCATTCCCAGCACATCCAAGCACCTACATTCATCATCTGTGTGCAATTTCTGCTTGAGCTTCTCCATCTTCTTCTCATCTCGCAGCAAGGTCTTGTCCTTCTTGAGGGTGCCAGTAACCTCTTCCTTCTTCTCTTCCATGATCTCCCGTACAAGCGAGTACTCATCATAATTGGTGATGCCTGCAGTAGAGCAGAGAACCAAATTCAGCAGGACTGTTTTGCCAAACACAGAGCATGGAGCAACGCTGGGGTGCAGAGGAGTGTCCCCTCCCCAGTGTCATGCACCCCTCAGACACTCCTGCTTCCAGGCCATCTGCCACAGAGCTGCTGTTGCTCCCCCAGAAGCCTGTAAGATTCTGCCATTCTCTGCCCACCTCCCTTCTTCCCCTCTGTTGCTGCCCTCTCCTCACCAATCCGGGCACATATTGTCATGAGCATGTCCGTGACAGTTTTGGAGTCATCCACCATCACCGTTTTCACTGTCCCATCCAGCATGCGGATCTTCAGGGGCCGCTGCTTCTTCTTGTACTCCATGGTATCCTGCAGGCACAATGGAGCACAGCTACCAGCAGTGGCACCAGTGCAGGGCACCCACATCCCACCATTAGGCCAACAGCTCCTCCCTGCCCAGGCAATTGTGGGGGTGACAGGGTGTGCTGCAGGGCACAATGCAAGGCAGCATGGCAGGCGCCCATACCACCTCCATGCTGTAAGCAAGACATCCAACCATGGAGCAAAGGATGCAGCTAGAAGGATATGGGATGGATACTTACTCCATTGCGAAGCATGTAGTAGTCCAGAGCCTTCCCAGCCTCCAGCCAGATCCCTTTCTTTGGGTCTTCATCCGAGAGGAAGAGCCCAAAATCATTGGCTGAAAAACAGATGAAGTCTCTGACAGGGTAGTCTTGAGCAGCACAGGGCCACCATGATGCCATTCTGTGCCCAGGGATATGCACTGCTGCAGCCCAGTGCTTGAAGCACAGCAGCCCTGTGAACACTGGAGCCTAAACCTAATAAGTGGGCAACAAAGCTGGCACGCAAGCTCTGATGTTTTACCACAGTTATCTATGGAAAAAATCATCTGTGGCATGCCTACGCAACATTGAACTTGGAACTGACAGACACAACAGAAGGAAGAGCTTGCAGTTGTGGCTGACAGCTCTCTGAAATCTTCAGTGCAATGTGTAGTAGTAGTGAAAATAAGGTAGCAAAATGCTGGGGGGATCACCAGGAAGGGTGCTGGGAACTGGTCTATAAAACCTAGGCAATCCACACTTCAAGGACTCTCTGGTGGTAGGGTCTGCATCTCCTCAGGACACAGTACCGTTTGAAAAGATACAGAGAGACAACTCGAATGATGGAACCTTGGTGTGAGGGACTAGGGGAGCTGGGACTCCTTTTTGCAGAAGAGGAGGCTGAAGGAGAATGGGCTCAAGGCTTAAAAGGTCTCAGAGGCGGTAAGAAAATATCATTCACCAAATCCTGCTCCCTCAGGGTGGGGTACCTGGTGAAAGGGCTGCTGTGGAGCCTGGGCAGTGGCTCCCCAGCTCGGACCCACAGGGACAGGCCCATTTTCATGTAGAAAGAGGCCAGGACCACGCCTGGCTTTGCCCTGGAAAGGTCCTTCTCCACCTCTGCAACAATCCTGCGCCGCAGGCTGTCTTGGTTGGCTATGTTTATAACTCGTCATCTTGTTGGCAGCTCTCTTTGGGGAGGGACAAATTCCTGAGCCGCCCTGCGCCAGCCTGGCTAACACTGCCGTTAGAATCCTACTAAACAGGGAGCAGAAAAATCATGAAAGCTCGCCATTTTATTTTTGAAGTTTAAATAAAACAACAAAAACCAAACTGTTTTCAAAGCAAATTCCAAGAGGATAAATCCAAAGCACTGAAAACTGAGCAGCTTGCCCCAGATCCACAGGCTGGGCGGGGACAGGCACTTCCTGAGACAGAGCAAGAGCAGACATGGAAACTTACACTGAAGCTCCCCCAGCCCAAAGGTGACCAAAAAACAGGGCAGCTCAAAAAAGGAGCCTGAGTGACCATGAGTAAGGAGAGCAAAGAGAAGTAAAAGCTGCAAGGAACACATAGGAAAAGAAAGGCTATGAGCAACTGAAAAGGAACGCAGGAATAAAAAGTTCTCTTTAAGACCTTCCCCTTGCTGCTTTTTTTATAAACAGGCTGGCTCGCACCCAGGAGCAGGAAATGCAATGCTCCTTCCAACACTACTATAGCCCTGCATATCCAAAGACACCCAGGCCTTTGCTGAAGCTGAACACCATGGTCTGCTGGACTGCTGACCAGCTGGGCATGGTGTGAGAAGGCATTTCCTTTCAACCTCAAGGAATGTGCTGCTTCCAGATGTCGCTGCACTCCCCCTCCTCTTCCCACGACTCTTGACCTCCATGTTGCTGCCTCTCCTCTGTGGCACAGCTGCTTTTGGGGGTTGCAGGGACTCAGGAGAGACCCTGAGACAGCGTCCCAGAGCTCCAACCCTCTATCCATGATGGGGACAGGCCACATCCGTGTGGGTGTGAGTCACATTATGAGCTCATGAGCCATAGGCTAAATTGTGAGCCTAGCAGCAGCAAGAAAATACTGAAGCAGAAGCAACCTAGAAAGGTAATGGAGCGCCAGCATAGGTCTGGCAGAGAGCTGCCAGTGGGAGACAGACCCAGTGGAGATTATATATATCCCAGGAAAGGAAATATTAACTCAAATGGTTTATTAATGTTTGCTATGACCCCTGCAACTGCTTAAACCTACATAGACCTAGCTAGTGGTGATGAATGCAAGTAGGACAGAAGAGCAGAGACAGAAAGGGCAGTGGACTCAAATTGCTTAAAGAGTTATTTCACTTCCAAATGTGGTTTCCTAACTTCTAAACACATAAATGCTCTTCTAGGCTGTCGAGAGAGGAAGTCTGAGAAGCTCAGAGCCTCATGTCAGCTGGGCAAGGACTTTGACCCCGCTCCCACTGCCCCACCACTTCACTGGGAAAGTGCCAACCAGAGAGGCACAGACAGAAAAGAAAAGGGAGACTAGTGAAATGCCAGGAGCTAAGCCACAGCAGCCCTGGCATGGCAGCCAGTCCCACCATGGACTTACACTGTCCTATCTGTGCCTCAGGCACCCGCTCACGGATCATCCGGCAGGCGTCGTACACCATGGTGGAGGGCTCAAACTGCATCGTCTTCACCACATTGCCAATGCTGATCTTCAGTGAGAGGGCAACCATGGTGGCGGCTGGGCTGTCCCCACTCCTGCGTCACCTGCCAGAGGAGACAGATGGGTGATCTCTGACTGCTGACCCCACCAGTGTGCAGTGTGCTTGTTCCTCCTTCGGCAGCACCTGAAAGCCAGGACCCGGCTTCCAGTGGCAAGCAAGGGCTGCAGCCTGTGCTGGCGAGCCTGTGAGAGGTCCCTCTTTCCGGACCCTGGAACCTGAGACCAGCACAGGGACCTCTACCTCCTTGTCTTAAGGTCCTAAAGACAATTTTACTTGCCTGTAGGAGTGACAGCAGCTGGTACCCAAGAGAGATACTGCCAAGGAGAGGAAGTGAGCATGAGGGAGCACACTAGATAAGCTGTGAGAGGATGATGGAAGGGGTTATAATTAAACCTGCCATGACACAGAAGCCACAAGAGGAAAACCAAGGTTTGGCCCAGAGCTGGCAGGGCCTTCCACCAGCTATCAAGACCCTTCATGTCACCAGCAGACGGTGCTGAGCTGACAGCTTGAGTACAGAGGGATGGAAAAGCCTGAAGCTGCCAGGGATGAAAGATAAGGGCATCAGGCATTGAATTCACATGTTAAATACAATTACCTAGGAAAAGCACCACTCACACCCAAGGAGTGCTCGTGAGATCACAGTCTACAGCAGCAGATACAGAACCAACTCAGGGCACAGGACAATGCACAGGAGGGCAAGGGACCAACTGTGGCAGGTCTCACCGCATGGGCATACAAGAGCCACACCATGCCATCTGAAAAAGGACTCAAGCTGGGTCCAGCTTGAAGGATCAGCTTCATAGAATAGAATCATCAGGGTTGGAAGATGACCCAGCCCAACCACCCACGAAGCACTATCACAGTAACCCATAAATCACTAGATCATATCACGCAGTACCAGATCCAGATGCCTCTTAAACACCTCCAGGGATGGTGACTCCACCACATCCCTGGGCAACCTATTCCAATGCCTCATCACCTTAACAGTGAAATATTTTCCTGATATCTAATCCGAACCTCACTGTCTCAAGGCTATTTCCTCTCGTCTTCTCACTACAGGCATAGCAGAAGAGACTGGCCCCCATCTCACTACAACCTCCTTTCAGGTAGTTGCAAAGTTCAGGCTTAAACAATTGTAAAGAGCGGCTTCAGAGCAAGTGCCCCTCAACAGAGCTCCAAAACACTAGCTCAGTAACATATAATCAGAAATCCAATATTTGTATTGCAGAGTAAAAGCTGAAAGAAGTTAACAGAAGTAAAATGAGGTTGTGACTAAGTGCCCCACTTGCCTAATGCAGCTTGTAAGAGCCCCTTCCTTCGAGTCTACCCGCTGTGCTTTCAGTGCTTTCCCAGGTTGCCAAACTCCTCAGGGTCCCTACCAAGTCCTTTGCTCCTGCCCCACTGCTCCACGCCCTTCTCAATATTCCCTGCCCCTGTCTGGCCTCAACACAATGCTCTCCAGCAGTGACATGCCTTTTCCCCTCCCTGAGAGCCTACTCATACAGAGGGAGTCCCCAGTTCCGCTGACCCAGGCTGCCTTGTCCTTAAACTCCAGTAATGGGAGGATGCAAGAGCACTGGTGGGATGCACATCTGCTTACTCTCTTTTAGACTGATTTGCTCCTACCAGACTTCCTATTATGGGTGTCAGAGAAAGCTGATCTTGCATCCTCAGCCTGGCCTGGGAAGGTTCTTGGGAAAAAGTGCTGGCAGCCTTCCTCGCAGTGCAGCAGCACTTGGTGAGTCTGTGCATCCCTGCCCGGCACTGCCAGCTCTGGTACCCCTGGGAGGGAGTACACCAGTGCAGGCTGCTCCCAAAAGCAGACCTAAGCAGCCTAGGGGCAGGATCCCCCAGTTTTGGCCAGCGGCAAGTCAGAGGGCAGGGGCCCAGCTCCTGCAGAGCCATAAAGCTACACTGGTGGTGCAGGGTGGGAGGCAGGGACCAAGGAGCGTGCCGCCTCCGCCAGCACATGGAGCGGCTCCAGCTCTGCATTCCTGAGCCGTTCTGCAATGTTTCTGCGGAGGCCCGTGGCCCCCACTGTCTCTGCTGCTGAGGAATGAAATGCACTTCGTCTCTGGAGTGAGGGAGCCCATCAGCAGAGGGAAGGAGGTGGCAGAGGCATCCGCCTGTGCCGTTGTCATCTATCCAGAAGCACCAGCAAAACTCTGAAGCTGAACAAACGAGAAACACACCATCATGGAAAGGGTTTTCCAAGCATTTTATATGCAGGGCGGGCTGCTGCGGTCACCAGGCCAACTTCTCTATATCTAAAAATATTCTCAAGTTGAGCATAAAGCTGCTTTCCATCCCTCTGCAGGAAAAGGAGAACATGCCACTGACAAGACAAGGTCAGAGATCATGGAGGAAGGAGTAGAGGACATTGGACAGTAGAGAGGAACTGAGAGCAGCCAGGATATCTGCCACTATTTCTGCATCCTCTTCTTGCCCTCACAAAGCCACCCAAAACCAGGCACTGTACCAGAGGCACCCCTTAGCACACTCTTCACAAGGGTCACTGTGCTTCCCAAGATGCCACAAGAAGATGACTGCTCAAACCTTCCCATTCCCAAACACTTAAAAAAATGACAAGAGCTCAGCAGGGAAGATGCTGATGACATCAAGGAAGACCTCAGAGAAAAGGGTGATGGTTCACTTCAATTTATATACTGTATGGAAAAAGTCCAGGCTGTAGCAGCTAAACTTTCCTGACAGCAGTGTCTAGAGCAGAAACATTCTCTGCTGCAAAAGGACACCTCCTCAAACTGGAGTGAAGTTTGTCAGCAAAACGTGGCAACTAATCACACAAGGTTTGCAAATCTGCTGCCTGGTGTGAGGGTATCAGTGCAGGGCTCAGCCCCTATAGGTCTCTCCTCTCTGGGAACCATGTGGAGAGAGAAAAGCTGGACTAGATGTAACAAATGAGACAGCGTGGGAGCCTGGCAGTGCAAACCAGAAAAAAA
>VXBI01010017.1:2485-36880 GCA_013397375.1 Toxostoma redivivum | reverse complement strand
GTCACCGCGGTGCTCTGGGAGCGGCGGGGCCGAGGTGAGGGGCGGGAGCGCGCCGAGCTCTGCCGGGGGTCGCTGCTCTGAGGGTCTAGGAGGTCCGGGAATTAGGGGATCCGGGGTCCGGCCCGCGGACGAGGCTGGGAGGGGCTGCTTGGTTCTCCCTGGGTGGGTGTCCCCGCCCCTGCGCTCCGGTTACCCTTCTGCCCCACCTGCTCCTCCTGTTCCCGTGCTGTCTGCCACGCTCCCTGGGGGGAAACTGCTCTGAGTCTGTGGAAGCCATGGGCCTTGGCACTGCCTGGGTTTGCCCGGCTCCTCTTCCTCTTGCTGCTCCACTTTCTGCTGACAGCCCTCCTTCCAGTCAGCTAGCACAGCAGCTCTGGCTGGGGACTGCCCTGGCCCTCTGGTTTTGGGTGGGGTTTCAGGTGGTTTAGGTGGCATTCTGTTTTTTCTGAATTTGATTTTTTTCTTCCCCAGACTGTGAAACTTGACAGCTAGATGTGAAAGCTTAGCAGTGCTGATGGAGAGGTGTGATGGATGCCTGCGTTCCGACAGCCTGAGCGGTGCCTTGGCTCAGGCATCGCCCACCAGCCGGCCGGGCTGATCCCGCTGTGAGCCATGCGAGGCCGCAGCTCCTCAGGGACTGAGGCTCCTGGGCCATGTCTTGTCAGGACATAAGAGCAACAGCCCGAGCTGGGACCAGACACAGCTAAAGCTGCCACGGCCACACAGGTGCAAAGTGCCAGGGCGGTGTTTGGCTGCAGGTCTGTCCCTTTGCCCTCTAAGTACCCGTGGCCGCCTCGAGCTGCTGAGCGCTGCTGCTCTCGTGCTGCCGTGCCTGCCCTCCCTGGCACCAGGGACGGCTCCCCAGGTCACTCCTCAGGGCTGAGAGACGCTTTACCAGTGTCTGATCTCTACAGTGAGGTAAGGAGCATTTTACTTACAGCCTAAAGGTATATTGTGTTCTACTGACGTTCATATATTACGTTATTTATTACAATATTCTGTTATTTATGACAAGTGTGATAAATAGTGCAGTGTTTTACAGCTGTCTGAATTACTGAGTCATCATTTAGGTCTGTCAAATCACTCATTAATTACCCTTCAAAGAATACTTAATCAACATTTGATTACCATTTAATTTCTGTTCAGTCATCTATTACTTAGAATTTGATCATTGTTTAATAATTAACAGAATCCCTTTAGTTTAAACCTCAACAATGACTGTTCTTAATTTTTCTGGGACAGGAAACTCTCCCTGCTGGGTGCACACCAGGGGTATGGCACCTTCAGGCTTCTGAGGAACAGTAGAACGTTGCATACTCTCCACACCATTAAGTCTGGGATTGTTTCACTTTTCCTCTCCTTCTTGCCACTTTACTGCTTTGGGTGGAGCATGGCTCCTGTGGCTGGGTCGCAATAACCTTTTGGGGAAAATACTATATTGTTGTCACCAGTGGTGCTATAATAGCCTGGCTAAAGAAGTACTTGTGGATTGGCCATCCCTGCTGTTGGCATTGCATGGGGATACTTTGTCTGTAGGGTCTGAGGGACACCTTAAAGCAAGGCTGGTTTGTCCTGTTGTGCCTGCGCTCACTTTGGGTGTCCTCCTCAGATGTCGTGCCCAGAGGAACTGGATACCCTGGCAGAGGTGGATCTGCTTGACTTTCTCCTGAAGGATGATGCTCCCTGCCCTGAAATCCCAGGGGAGCAGAATGGTTTGCTGGAAGATTGGGGCCTTCCAGTGCCTGAGGTGAGCTCTTTGTGAGGAATTGCTGCTGAGCTGAGGTTTAGGAGGTTTGTCTTCCTGCTGAGTAAAAGCTGTTCCTCTGCAGCTCCTGGACAAGGAGATGGACGACTTCATCAGCTCACTGCTAACCCCCTTAGAAGACGAACCAGACAGGCTCAGTTATTTGCCTGCCAACAATGACAACAGCATTTCTGAGGATCAGCATCTGTCCCATTGCCTTGGTAGCAATTTTGCCATTCAAGACATTGTGCAGGTTGATCATAATTACTCCCTTCACCAGGACTGGCCTGCACTGGAAAGTGTGAGGTCTGACATGGCAGAAGGAGATGTTACCATTGAGCTAGGTGAGTGATGTGTAGGGGTTTTTTTGCTCTGGCTACAGGCAGAAAAGAGAAAAGCAGTCCCATATTGGTTTGTTTTGGTGGTGTCGGGCAGTGATGGAGAGAGCCAAGAGTAGAGGGGTTCTGCTGCTGTAAAATTGTTGTTTCATGCTATTCAAAGCTGGCTGGTCAGGTGCTGCCTCTCTGAGGCCCAGCATTTGACTTGTCTTTCCTTCCCCAGGGGCATGGGTGGGTTTGGAAGGCACAAGCAAGGCACTGGAACAGAGCACCAGTTCCCCCATTGCTGTTGCTGTGGAAGATGAATCCCAGCTTGTGCCTGGAGCCATTGTACAGGTACTGACTGCCATGCCTGTAGACCACAGCCTTTGCTTCTTCTCACATCTCTCCTCTTCTGACTTGGCTGCTGTGAGGGATGTTCTGAGGGAAAGCATGACACTGCTTTGGGATAGCTGATTCCAGTTCTTTGTGTTTGCTGCATGCTCTTTCTGGCCTGGGGTGGATTCCCTGTATTTTGCATTCTCAGTAGGCTTATTTTTCCTATTTTCTAGTCTGACTTCCCAGAGCTGGTCCTGACAGAGGAGGAGAAGCAGCTCCTGGAGAAAGAAGGTGTTACATTACCAACCTGTCTGCCGCTGACCAAAGTGAGTCCTCGCTAGAACCAAACAGACCGCTCAAATGTGTCAAGTTGTGTAGGGGTTTGAAACTACAGGACAGTGCCTTGATGAGAATATTGTTGTCCAGGTGCTGTGTTCAGGGCAGTGTTCATCTGGGTTTGGTGTCCCTTTCCTCCTTTTGAGTCCAGGGTGTCATCCATGTGCCCAGCAGCTTCTGGCTGCTGTTGGTCTCCTTGCTCATGGCTGTTTTCAGGAGGCAGTTACACCACAAGTACCTCCAGCTATTTTTTCCTGCTTGCCACGTAGCTCATGAGCTGCATGCTTTTCATTTCCCGTAGGTATTCCTTACTTTTGCTACGTCATGGAAGCTGCTGGCTGCATCAGCAGGCCAGGGTTTGCCATGCAGTTTATTCAGTAGTGTGGGAAAGACAGAGGACACAAGCAGTTGGGCTGGACACTGAGATGTGTGTGGTGTGAGAGAGTGGGATTGTCAGCACCCTGGGATTGCTGTTAATGAGATGATCCTTGCAGGCTGAAGAGCGAGTTCTGAGGAAAGTGCGTCGTAAGATTCGGAACAAGCAGGCAGCTCAGGATAGTCGTCGCCGGAGGAAGATCTATGTGGATGGCCTGGAAAACAGGTATGGTTACACAGGAGTGTCATCCAACACTGGGGGGACCCATATGTTCTTTTAGGGATCCTTGGCAGAATGATGATGATACTAAATTGTAGTTTCAGTCAGAACTTCATTTTTCCTATCACGTTACAATTAGTATAGCAGAAGATTAACAATTAAAACGGCACAGTTTTTCTACAAGCAGAATCAATGTAGTGCAATCTATAAGCAGCGTAATACAGGATTTATCATACAACTTAATTTACAATTTCTAATCACCTCTATTATAATGCGTCTTGAATTACAATTTCTAGTCATCCAAGCCCTCTGCATATTGGTTCAGATCTTAATAGATGGTTTTGTGTATTAATATAATTATCATAATGTAGGTTCAAAAATGGTACAAAGGATACAAGGTTTTCCCTCAGTCATGGGAGGAAGCAGGCAATGGTAAATGTGTCCTAGAGCAGAGGGGTCCTGAGCTGTCCAGCAGAAATTCTACTCCCAAGATGCCCCTTAGGACTTTCTAATTGCTTGATTTTGTGGACAGTGTGCTCTGTGCTGTTGCGGTTCCCTGCTCTGTGATAGGGCTGTCAGCAACACAGAGCCGGCTGTGTGCCTGCGACCTTCAAGGCCAGTATGGGAAGGGCCTGGTGCCCAGGGACTTTCAGGCTGGCGTGGAGGAGAAGAAATCTGTTTGTTTTGGTGCTTGGTGCACAGAACCTTCAGTGCCTGATAAGAAGGGGAAGGGAATGAATATATGACCTGGTGGGGCACAGAATGGCTACTCCCCTCCTGCATGGCCTTAGTTGTGTTGACCACATTGCCAGGTCTGGGAGCAGGGGATGCCTCTCACAAGCTGTTGGGCTGTTCAGCTGCTGGCTCATGCCACCATAGGCAGAAAGTGACGCTGGCCCTGTGAGGCAGCATACCCCTGCAGAGGGTTTAGAACATCAGGGTAAAGCCTGCATGATGTTCTTCTGCTTGGAGGTGGACCAGAGCTTGCTCTTTTCGAGCCAGATAGCCAACCTGCCAGGTCGAGTCTATTTTCCTGGTCAAGCTAGTTAGTAATACAGCCTAATGTTACTGATCTGCAGGAGTCTACTTCTGCTTGGAGTGAGCATCCATAAGGGTTAGTCAGCTGCTTCTCTGCAGGACTAACGGGGCTTTATCCCTCCCCGTATCTGGTATGAGGTGGTGCACTTTGGGCTTTGCTGCAGGTGATACCAGCTGTAACCCCAGGACCGATTTTGTCTGCCCCAGCCACCCAAAGGTGATGACTGATGTAAAGTCTCCACTGTTGACCAACAAAATCTCTGTTTTTCCCCCATGCCTCTCATTCTTCCTGAGAAGGGTGGCAGCCTGCACAGCTGAAAACCATGAATTGGAGAAGAAGGTGCAGCAGCTGCAGAAGCAGAACATGTGAGTTTGTCTTATTGGGTTTGGCAGGAGATGTGGTGGGGAAGGCTGTTCCTCTCCTCAGTACTGTGGCCTGTCCTTGGCTGCAGAAGGTGGAGCGAAGTGTGCAGCTCTAGGTCCAGCTGGTGTGCTAACCTGCATTTCCTGCTCTTCTGCAGGTCACTGCTCAGGCAGTTGCAGAAACTGCAGGCCTTGGTGAGAAGGTCCGCCCCCAAAACTACCCGAAGAAAAACCTGCACCATGGTAAGTGGCTTCAGCTCTGATGTCTGTGGAGGAGTCTGCTGTCCTCACAAGTTTGGGAGAGGCATTTATAGCATTTAGTGATGCCTGTCTGACACCTTTGCTGAGATCTGTACTGATCTTTCTATTTCCAGATTGTGGTTCTGTCCTTCTGCCTTGTTCTGTCCCCCAGCATCCGCTTACCCGGGAGCATGGAGCCACAGCAGGAGCTCAAAGGTGAGTGCCCAAGTTGCGGCTGAGGTGCCAGGGTTGGGACAGAGGTGTGGCTCCAGGTGAAGTGCTGCCCTTCAGAGTGCAGCACCTTCCCCAGAGACAGCCTGAACTCTGGGACATTTCAACTCCAATCCCCTTACCTGAGGTGACTGCTAGGTTTGGCTTGCTGCCTCACCCCAGCTCTACACTATTCCTCAGCCCTGTTGCAGAGACCTGCCTGGAAGCAGGGCCCTGTGCCAGGGGTGGTGCAAGGACAGGAGAGTTCCAGTCCCTCTTGGAGCACAAACTGTACTTGTGCCTGGCAGCTGTGCAGCATCCTCTCCCCACCTCCCTGGGAAGGGGAAGTCCTGGTTAAACAGTTCATCATCTCTCATGGGCTCTGTGGTGACTTCATGCTCAACACAGGAGGGTGAGAGGCTGGAAATGACAAGGGTTGGCTCTACCTCTCTTACAGTGCTGTCAAGGCAGATCCGCGAGTTTCCAAACCGGGGAGCACCTGATGTGCAGCGTGAGACTGAGCTGGAGGGCTTCAGCCCAGAGCCTGGAGACCCATTGCTGTCAGGCAACCTCAGTCAGTCATGGGAAGAGGGACAGAGTCCACTTAACTCCAGTCCCAGATCTTTCAACGGTAACTCATCCTCTGACCCTCCGGCAGCAGCAGGCTCCAAGCCAGGCCCATCCCAGAGCGACCCTTTGCCGGCAGCAGTGCTGGTGCCATGGAAATCCAAGGATCAGGAGTGGGTGGAACACCCTGACAGAGTTCTCATCCAGCAGAACCATGCCAATGAGATGTGACCAATGCTGCATCCTGCTCATTGGGATGATACTGGGCATCCTGTGGGGCAGGGGCAAGCTGCATTGACACATTATCTATCCAAGCAGTTTCTTCTGAATACTCTCCTGATGTCCTGCAACTCAGAGGATTTACCAGAGAGAAATCATTCTGACATTTTTTATCAGGCTTCATCTGAGACGGGACAGGAAATTCTGAGAACTTCGCTATGGCTGCTGATATGGCTTGCAGCCCAGAGTGCACCCAGTGGCTTGTGGGGATGGGCTGTGGCAGGGAGGGTGGAGGCAGTTGGACTGAGGTGCCAATACTTGGTTTGACTAGATGCAGTTAGCGATGGAGGCCACTGCCCTACTTCTTCACTGCCCAGCTGGAGATGAACAGGCACTTCTTAGTTTGTGTTGTGGCCCCAAACATGTGTCCCATGTCACTGCTTCTTAATCCTGCTATGCTGCCTAATTTCTCAGTGTGAGAGAGCAAGTTGACTTTAAGTGCTCTCACAGGAGTAGTCCTGCCTGCTGCTGCAACAGACTCAGCATGTCACCTGTTCCTGCTAGCTTTTGAGCCATGGCCACAGCTCCCAGCCTGGCTAGGGAAGGTAGTAAGAAGTCCTTCCTGAGCCATGTGTGCTGTTTGCCTACTGTTAAGGGCTGAGCCTTTCGTCTCCTGCAGGCTTCTGGGCTTCAGGGAGCAGGCATGTCTTGAATCAGTCTGCTGAGGCAGCATGTTCAGAGAGCAGCAAAGCTGCTTGCTCTTCTGAAGGCTTTCCTGGCCAAAGGGCAGTTTCAAAGCTGTGTCCTTGTGTACCCAAGCCTTCCTGTGCTGGCTGGTGATGCAGTCAATAGTTCTGGGCTGAATAGAAACACTTTGAGTTGTTGAGCAGTGTCTTTGCCAGAATGCAGCTTAGTGGTACCTGTAGAGATCTTGTCCTGCTGCAGGACATTCCATAGAATCATATAGAATGGTTTGGGTTGGAAGGGGCCTCTAAAGGTCATCTCGTCCAGTTCCCCCTGCAATGAGCAGGGATAACTTCAAATTGGATCAGAATAATTATGAATAGCTTCCTTATAAATAGAGTCTAAATAAATATTAATGGTGACTGTGTCCTCTCTGGTGGTCTTGGTGAGGTGTTGGGCTGCTGGGTGACTTCTGGGGGCTGCACCTGTGGCTGGGAGAAACCCAGGGGCGGCTGGGGACAATCCGTCTCTGATTGCAGGGGAAGTCCGCGTGGCTGTGGCTGTGCAGAGGGGCTTGTTGAGGCACACTGCGGGTTTGCAGGGCTGCTGCTCTGCTCTCACCCTGCTTCAAGGGTGCAAAAGCACTCTTGAAGAAAAGTGTATGTGGTGAGCACCCAGCACCCGCTATACACACACAAACCCCCAGAGCTGCGGAAGCGAGCAGCTTCCCCCAGAGGAAGCGCAAGGAGACGGTGTCAGCCTCCACCACTGCTTTCGTAATGGGGAGCTGCACAATCACAGGAAGTGGAGCAGAGCCAGGGTGCTGCAACAGCCACCGGGTGGGCCTTGCCTGCTGTGGGGTTGCTAAATTCAGGCTTGTCCCTAGGTCTGCTTGGGGTCACTGGGTCCACAGGAGGCAGGCACTTTGAGCTCAGTGTAGGATTTGGGGGCATGGAACCTAAGCAAGGCAGTGAGTGCAGGAAGCTTAACACTTGCATCCAATCCAAGGAACAAAAACAGCATATGAGACAACAAACTGTATATGGAGGGGAGATGGCCAAGGAGAGTCTCGCCCAGAGCCTCTTCCTCAGGACAGGTAGCAGCATGCTCCCAAAAGGCTGGGTCACAGCTCTACCCCGGCTGGGACTGACAGCCCTTGAGCATCACCAGGGAACCACTGGAACTCTTTCCCCAGGTCATGTGCATGGCATCAGGAAGGTCTAGGACCCCATTACATTTTAGTTTAATTTTCTGCAGTTTGAGGCCAGGCTGTGTAATGTCCCTCCTGACTTTAGTTTCATTTTTTTGTAGTTCAAGGCCAAGGTATGTAATGTCCTGTTCCCACTCTACTTTCGTTTTTGGTAGTTCAGGGTCAGTGTATGTAGTGGCCTGTTCCCCCTTTAGTTTCATTTTTTGAAGTTCAAGGCCAGAGTGTGTAGCGTCACAGATGTTACACAGTGTTCCTGACCCAGCACTAATCAGTATCAAATGAGCCATGTGAAGTAATATGTGGTGGTGTTGTTGCCAGCCGAGTTGGGAGCAGTGATGTGAGCTGGTGTTTACCTGGGTATGATGGGGTCAGTATTGCTCTTTGTAGCAGTCTGGCTTGCTTGGCCAAATGTCAGGAAGGGAGATAACTATGGGAAAGCAGGCTGGGAGCCAGGAGCTGGGAGTTTTGGGGAGGGTTGCTCCGTGGTCTCAGCTCCTAATGACCGGGGTCTACTATTTTTCATTGCTTTCTGTGTTCTCGTGCCAGTCCTACAGCAAGCAGCTGAGCTGGAGAGAGGAACAAAGCCCAGCCTGAACCTCATGCCTTGAGTTAAAAGACAGCAATGATAAAGGTGCTCATAATGAGTCCTTTGGCTGAGGATTTTATTGTATCAAGCAGACGAGCAGTAGCCACCTGATATTCCTCCCACCCTCCTTGTACTCTGTGCCGCAGATCCCCATTCTTTTTCCTAGCGTGCTGCAGGGATCAGAGCATGGTCAGCGTGTGCCCTGTTGCTGCTTGCATGCACACACATACTGCCTTAAGTCAGTGTTATGGTCCCAGCTTGTGTCCCCACCTTGTTCTCTCTGTTATGCCCAAAGTCAGCCTGGTATCTCCCTTGTGTCCCAGCAATTGCCGGTGTCAGCATTGTGGGACTACGCTGGCAGACTGGAAGCATGAGCTTTACAGGGAAAAAATCCTAGACAGTCCTTGGCAAGTCCCAAATGGGTGTTGCCAGATGGAAACAATCTTTTTTGCTTGGTGACTCCTCAAGTATCAGAGTATCTTCTCTTTTCTGCGATAGTGATATATTGAAAATTGTGAAAGCATAAAATGAAATTTGCTTTCTATTGCCAAGGAAGTCCAGCCTGTGCTGTATAACTAATGCAAAACACTTCCTGATCATGGCTTTAAAGGTATCAGATTTGCACTTTTTAAAAGAAATTAATTAGGGTTTCTCAGAGAGATGGAAAATTCAGTCAGTAGGACCTCTTCAAGGGAAATCTAAATCCTGTGTCAGCATCCATCCTATTTTTATCCACTAGCACCGGCTGCTGGATATTGGTGGAAACAGAAAAACAAACAGAAATCTGCAAGCTGGTTTAAAAAGCAGCTGGAAATACAGTGATGGAGCCACTGCCTCCTTCTAACTCTCACAGCTGGGCACCTCGTCCCTCAGGGGTTGTGTTAGGACTACTTTAGCAAAGTGTCTAAGGCAGAAGGCTAAGCAGTTGGGCTAGGATGCCTAAAAAAGTCCAGCAAGTGCCAGATGTGTCCTATTCTCTTTCCTTGGCTTTGACTGGACATCATCAGGGTCTTGGCTGGAGACACACCCCCGTGCATTACTCGGGGGACATGGGCATGCCGGAGGGTCTCTTGGGGAGGGATGTTTGGGAGCTTTCCCCAGGCCTGGGAAGGGATGGCAGCTGGCAGCCGGCCACCGCTGCACATCCGCCGGGGCTGGGAACCGGAGGCTGACGGCTCTGCAAGAGTCATTTGCAACCGCCCCGCGCATTCGGGCATCTGAGAGCTTCCTCTGCTCTGTTCTCATGGGAAAGGCTCTGCAGTATTGGCTGTGGCAGCACACTGGGGCTGTGCCTTATCCTTCTGCCTGGCTACAGCCCGGCTTGTCCCCCATCTCTAGGGGCATCTAGGAGTGACCCCGAGGGAGTCAGAGCATAGCATCAGGTTTGCAGGCACAGTACTGCTGCACACTGCCAGGGAGGGGAGCCAGGATAGTCCCCATCTCCAGGGACCCTGCTGCCCTCAGCCTTGTTGTGTTTTTCAGTCCCAGTGCGGCATGAAACCTCCCTGTGGGAGGGTGGCTGCTGGGTGAGACAAACCTCACAAGTTTGAGGTAGGGCAGAAGACAGAGCCAAGCCCTGCATCCCCACAGAAACCCTTTATTTTGCATCTGGTGAACTTGCCTAAGAAAGCATGAACCTCTGGGCTGAGAGCTGCTCAAGTGCAGCATGTTGGTGCAGGCAGTCTGCCGAGGGACTCCCTGCTGTCCTGAGCCTGCTGGATTTTCCCACTTGCTGTTACTTTATCCGTGTGAAGATGCTGGTGCCAATCCTGCAGAAAACACCAAATCAGATGGGGTCATCTATGCTGTGGAGGGTAGAGGGGAAACCCAAGGGGAGCATTGTGTGGCTGACTCGGGTGGTACAGGTTCCAACAGCTTGTAGCAGACGCTGTGCCAGGTGCTGGCATATTTTTCTCCTCTCTCCCTGCTGTGGAGTTGGAAAGAAGGTCCTGGGGAGGGCCCTCTGTGGCCAGACCCCATGCTGGGAACCCCCACCTTGAGGCACACTTGGTATGCAGGGGTGCACCATGTTACATGGATGCTCCTTAGCCCTTGCATATCACTGGTGACAAACCCATTCCACCCTCACGGTCCTCCCGTGCTTCACCACGTGGAATTTCTCCCTTCTCCAGCCTGAGTTGCCAGAGACCTGGCAGAGCAGTAGCTAGGACCCAGCACTCACCGGGTGGCTTTCCAGTCCTCTGCAGGACTGTCGGCTGCCTCTCGCAGGAGCCACAGGGCATGCAGAGTCTCCTCCCCGTTGGTGTCCACATAGCACTGGCCCAGGAAGACAGTTGTCTGGGCAGTCTCCGAGTCTGGAAGGGTTTAAGGTGGTGTGAGTCAGGCACTGAGGCACAAGGTCACCCTGTGTCCTGCTGGCATTCCTGCTGCAGGATGATGACCCCCTGCTGCCTACCTCGGAGCCGCCAGTTCACGGTGAAGGAGAAGGTGGGCTGTGGGGCCAGCCCTGTATCTTGTTGGGACCCATCCAGTGGTGAGGTGAGGAGTTCCGAGTCACCAGCAGCAGGTCCCGGCAGGTAAAAACCAGAGAATCTGTTGTCCTTGTCCAGAGTGAACACAACCATCCGGGAGCCGGTGTCGCTCTGCCAGGACCCAGCAAGAAGGCACTGCAAGGCCAGTGCTGTGGGTCAAAGTGGCCAGGCAGGGAGGGGGGCATCCCACTCCCACCCCTTCACTCTGGCTCTGCCTGGAGATGTCTGCAGCAGTGCATGGTGTGCCACAGACCCGATGTGCCACTGGCATTACCATCTCAGTGTGAGCATCATGCCTGAGCTCTGGCTGCATTCAGCTCAGCCACTGTCGGGGATGGCTTCACCCACCCAAGGGAGAGTCAGTCCCCTCATGCTGAAGCAGTAGGTGCGCTGCTTCCCCTACACTCTAGAGGGGAAAGCAGGAGCTGTCTGGGGTATGGCTCTGTTCACCTTCTTCTGAATGATTTCCGACAGCAAGAAGTATCCTAGCAGGAGTCCCTTCTTCCCGACCTCATTGCACCTTCCCTCAACTGTACAGTGCTGTTCCCATCAGTTCCAGCAGCCCAGCCCTGGCTCCCTGTTGAGCTGTGATGCACCAGCAGCAGACTTTGGGGTCTAGCAGGAAGCCAGCACCACATCCCCACTGTCATCTGTCCCCGTACCTTCCTCTCCACAGGGGCAACACACACTGCCAGGGCAAGGGCGAGGACCAGGGCAAAAGCACTTCTCCCCATGGCTGCAAGGCTGCTAAGAGCTCCTCCCAGCCCTGCAGTCTGGCACCCTTTATAGGGCTGTAACTGGAGCCCCACCAGCACCAGGATGGCAGCTGTGAGATGAGTGGCTTGATGTCAGGGTGCCCAGGACAGGCGAGGGAAGAGAGGAGGTCTGCATGACCTGGCCAGAGCTGAAGGAATGCAGGAATAAGCACGGCTGTTCAGAGGGGTGGAGGCACACGTTTTTTATAAGGCCCTACAGTAGCCTGGAAAGCATCAATACCTTCTTTGGGAAACTGCCTTTCATGAATGAAGGCTGGAAATTACCAATATTTCAACATTTATCCCCTCCTTTCTTGCCACTGCCTGACCAGAGTGCTGCAGCACTGCATGGAGGGAAGGCTTACTCATTTTAGAAACAGTAACATTTCTCCAGCCTCTTCTGGATGTCAGCTGCTGATTTTGATGCTTTTGCTTTTACTTTTATGAGAGTTAGTGGAAGAAGTTACCGCAGCAGCATTACTGAGATCCCAGCAAATGTGTTTGTTAAACACACAGAGCATGATAACCAGCATTGTATTCACACTTCTTCCTTGTATTTGCTGCTTTAAAGAACCTTTGATGTGCAAAATGCAGCGTGCACTGTCTTCCTGAGCCATGCCTTTGCTGTGATGCCCGGAGCAGGCATATGGCTGTGGCAGCTGAAAATTCAGGTGGGATTCAGCTGAATCAACACCTGCCGCTTTCAAGACAGCAGTGTTTGGGGCAGGGCATGGCAGCAGGGTGCAGTGTGCAAACTGGGAGCTGGGGAGTGCCCCTTTGGGGTAGGCACTCTCAATGCCCACTGCTAGCCTTGGCACATCCTGGCACCCTGTTCTCAGCACATCTCTCTCTCATCTAGGTAGCCTCAAAAGCTGGGCTAAGTGGAAAACAGCCCTTTCCTGACACATCCCTCCTCCTTTTTATCTTTTTCAGTCCCAAACCCATGGTCTATCACAGGGACTCAAAGAAATTCCTCCTGGGGATTCTTTTGCTGCTGTCCTGGATGCCACATACTGTTCGTTTGGCCTGACACCAGCTCCTGCCTTTCTGTGCTGTTTGGCAGGAATAAGCCACCTTGCTAGAGATCCCAGGGTGGTGGCAGGTATCCTTCCACTTCATGGCACCATGCTGCAGCTTCACTAGAGCTGGGCCAGGCTTGATGGACTGTGTGGCCACGGTGCTGTTATCCCTGGGGTGGGGATATTTTCATAACACTTCCGCAAGAGGCTTCCTCTTCACTCACAGACCTGCCAAAAGCTTTGCGTCAAAAGACCTGACTAAGTTTGGCAGCTGTCCACAGAGGCAAATAGAGAGGCACTGCCAAAATGCAGTGGTAGAGAAGGGGAATATCCCTGTGTATAACCCAGGGGGATGGGATGGGAAGGGATGGGATCTTTAATTTGTGCACATTTTGCTTTTGGTGGCATACAGCACAAAGAAAGTGCTTACTCAACATCTCAGATCTACTGGTAATGCTGCCTCCATTGCCCAGTCCAACAAAACATGGAGTCCCAGTACTGGAAAAAGGGTCCAGTGGGTATGGTTATGAAGGCACTGCAAAGAAGTGAGCTGAATTCAGGATGCTGCTGCTAGTTCTGCCACCATGAGGTAGGTGGGAAATGATGACACAGAGTGGAAGTTTGGGTTTAGATGAGATGGGAAATGAGCCCAAGGAGGCAGATGAGTGGGATCAGGGAGAGATGCAGATGTCCCTGCCAAAGGGCAGTAGTGAGACCTCACCTCAGCAGGGGTATCTTTGAGGACAGGAGGTGTAGCAAGGACAGACTTTAAGAAAAGGCAACCACAGCTGATAATTTAAAAATTTTATTTTTAGTTGGGAGGCAGGTTTTTCTTGCCTTGTTGGGGGGCCAGGCTACAGCAGACCATCCCATCATGGGGCTGGTGAAGACACAGCCTCACAGAGAGGGGACAAGTTTGGCAGGATCTTTCCTTTCGTAGTGCGTTTGCGTGTGAAGACATTTCTGCCCACCCTGTGAGAAGTTGAGAGTTCCTGTGAGATGACCCACAGACACTGCCCACTCAGAGCTGCCTATGCTCACAGCAGTGATGGGGTGTCCCTAAATGCCCCACAAGTTTCCTCAAGTGAGGACCCCTCTGTGGGATTAGTGTCCCCCATATCCCCCCACTACCTCGTGGCTTTCCAGTCCTCCTCAAGGGACCCGACAGCTTCACGCAGCAGCCACATGGTGCTCAACATCTCCTTTCCACCTGCATCCACAAAGCACTGCCCCACGAAGGCAGTGGTGGCATCTGGGGGGAAGCACTTATTGGGAGTTCTGTGGGGAAACTGGCTGCTTCCCCTTCCCCACAGTCCTCCCAGACACAGCTGTGCTCCTGCTCCAATGGCCACACAACCACCAAACCCATGCTGGGGGGTCCTGCCCTTCCCTGTGGCTCCCTCGGACAAGACAGGGTTTGTAGCACCACATCTCACTTGTGCTAAAGGGATCTGGACCCACCATGATTGCCCCAAAGATGTTGAGTGAGGAGGGTCTCCCCTGTTCAAGCCCAGCATTGCCTCTTAGCCCCATACTGTGCAGTTGTTGCTTCTTAGCTGCACCAAAACATCACCCAGCTGAATTCCTGGCAAAAGAAAATTCCTGCTGGTTGCGTGTGTGGCTTCCATTGAAACTCCCGTGCTGTCCCCAGGTGTCCCAACACTTACTGGAGAACTTGTCCCAGCGCACAGTGAAGGCAAAGGTGGGCCAGCCCTCCTCTCCAAGCTGCTGCTGGGCACCCCTCAGGGGGGAGATTTGGGCACAGCCCCCAGAGATGGTGACTCGTGTGAGGTATTGTCCCTGGAAGTCCCCGTTGTCCCTCAACACCGAAATCTCCATCAGTGAGTCCTGGTCATTCCTCCACAGTCCGTTGAGCTGGCACTGAAGGAATACAGCCACAAACTCTCTGTCCCCACATGCAGAGGGACCCCATCCCTGCTCCTGCCCCACACCAGGGGAGCCACGAGCCCTGCTGTGAGTGCAGCTGCAGGGCAGTGGCTATCCCTAATCCCAGTTTGGGGAAATGCTGCCCCAGGATGCTGCTGAGAGGATGGTAGAGCAAGGCCAGAGTGTCCCAGCCCTGCAGCATGCACGGTACGCCCAGACACAGACCCAGAAGCTGGAGGGAATGCCACAGGCATAGTGCTCCCAGGCACAAACCCCAAGGGATGGAATGCCCTGTGCACATTTCCCTCATGGGAACAAATCTTTCTGGAGGTGGTACCAGGTGGCTGGTGGTGGTCCAGGGATACCTTGCCCTCTGCCTGGACTTGGATCTTGCAAAGCTCTCCTTGTCTAAGCCGAAAATGGCATTTAAGGGAGAACTCCTGGCTGCCCACGCTGTATCCCAGTGCCTTGTCTGCCACGCTCCCACTGTCACCCATCCCCATACCTTCCTCTCTGCAGGAGCAACACTCTCTGCCAGGGCCACGGCGAGCACCAGGATGAGAGCGCCGCCCCTCATGGCTGCAGGGCTGTGAAACACGCAGCCCAGCTCACTCTCTGCCCTGCATCCCAAACCCTTTTATAGGGCTGTAACTGGAGCCAAGACGGCTGGCAGCTGCGGCGCCGGTGTCGCGATGTCAGCGTGCCCAGGCCAGGTGAGGTGAGGAGGTCTGCCTGACCTGGGCAGCGCCGGAGGAACGCGGCGATGAGCACGGCTGTGCAGGGAGGTGGGGATGCAGGGATGATTTACACATCCAAGAGGCTGTCCAAGAGGCTCTGCCGACCCCGTTCCTTGCTCAGTGCCGGAGCCCTGGGGGCGGACACTGCCTGACACTGTCCCGCTGCCACCGACCCAGTTCTGCCGCCTAAACACAGGCTGCAGCAAGCGAAGTCCGGCCAGCTATGCTCTGCTCTGCTGCTCTGGCTGGTGTCGTGTCTGCCCCTGCCACCTTCCCCTCCCACATTACAAGCGCCTGCTGCTCTTTCTAAACTGTTTTTTGTCCTGGCTCTGCTGTGCTTTCCTCGGCTTTGGGACCTAACACTGTCGCTGTAGCAGGAACTCTTGAATCAGTCACTATTCGAAGAGCAGAAGGGCTTTCCAGGAAGATGTTAAAATTTCCTTGTTCCTGTGGGAGGGTATGTTCTGTGCACGGTGTCTCCCTAGACACCGTGGGAGGCGATGCCATATGCATGATGCTTTGAGGCTGGGCAGGGCTCTGTCTGACCCTTCCCAAGGGGTTCCTGATGGTGCAAGGCTGTAATGGGGGTGCTCAGACTGCCTGGCATTTGCACAGGGACACAGCACAGACACATCCTCTAAGATACCTGGTGAACACGTCACTCCCAATGCTGCAGGGGAGGACAGAAATGGCATCTGGCTGTGTCCAGATCATGAAGTGCCTCTCTGGTCCCTGCCCAAGCACAAGGGATGAGATCTGTTTTAACAGCTCTTCTTATCTTTCCTGGGCTTGAATACAAGGAAACCCACTCTCCTCTTCCTCAGGAGGTAGGATTCTATTTTCAAATTACACTTTGCTTTTAATTAAAAAATTATAGAGCTGTGTTCAACTCCCATCCTGGGAACTTGCTGCAAAAGCCCTTGGGATCTTGACACCAGTCTCCCTTGTTTGCTGCCCAGCTGGCTCCCAGCACTCAGGGTTGGCATTCCCTTGTGGGCTCCATGCAACACCCACAAGGGCAGCTCCACTACAGAGCAAGGATGGACAAGTGCTGTGCAGCCCACCCACTAGCCTTCAAGTCATTCTTGGGCATGTCAGCCTCATCTTGCATGATCCATGTCATCCTCAGTATTTCCCTTCTGTCCCCAGCTACACAGCTTTGGCCCATGGAGGCAGTGATGGAGCCTGCAGTCTGTGAAGGGATGGGATGAGATGGTGCTGGGATGGGACTGTGCCTTTAGGCACACAGGTTGCCAGTGGGAAAGGCTGCTGGTGGGTGGGTGATGTTTCCCTCCCCAGCCTTCTGTCCTGCTGGGACCTTGAACATTCAGGGCATGGTGGCATGAGCCCAGCTGAGCTGCACATCACAGGAAAGGCAGGAATATTCCAAGGGCATCTCAGTGGAGACTAGAGGAGCTCTGAGAATACAAGAAGGAGGCTGGGAATGGGGAAGCACCTGAAAAGCTCTAGTTGACAGCTGAAGGTGGCTCTTCTGAGTCATCAAGTGTGCCACCTGCAGCAGTGACACCCAGACATACCACATACCCAATCACGGTATGTGGTAGCAGCCCGTGAGGTTTCCTTTCCTGTTCACAGCTGAGATGGTTACATTGGAGCCAAGGTCAGTGCCCCCCTGCCTGGCCAGGATGCAGTGCAGGGGAGGGGACTCAGCAGAGGGGCCACAGCACAGCCTGGGTGGGGCAGGGTGGCAGGAGTGAGTAACCCTCTGAGCCACGTAGGGCAAGCTGGACAAGCTGCAGGTTCTTCATCCACACAAGGGGTTATACTGACAAATTTGATGAGCTCAGCTCTAGGATGGGTAGGCAGAACACATTTGGGAAGACGCTTGTTTCCAAACCAGTCCTAGGAAGGGTTGAGAACATAACTGAGCTCCTCCATTCTCTCAGGATGGCAGTTTGTGGTTGACAAGGCTGCAGCTGGAACAAGGCCATGGAGAGAGGCAGAAGAGCAGAGCACAGTGTGTGGTCCCGACCAGAGGACCACACAGAAATGGTGGAGAGGATGGGAGGTATATGTCTTTAGTCATCAGTGAAGTTATGACTTGAAAATCAAATTTACTCTTTTGTTATCACTGCAGAGGGGAAGGGTACCAGGATTTGGTACACCCAAACCCACCAAGTATGCAGTCCCTTAAGTGACCTGGGTATTCCCTGCCTCCATCTCCTTAGGTGGGTCAACAGCTGCACTGAGAGAGATGTTGGGCACCAGATGTTCAGTGTTGAGATGTTTGTAAACGGTTGACAGGAGCAGTCCTCACAGAAATGGTTGTGTAAGACAGTTTTCCACATGTGGTTAAGACATATAAGTCTTAAGACATATAAGTCTGGAGGACCCCTGCAGCTGAAACTCCTTCTCCATTCTAACAGTGACTATTGTTTGAAGGGATCAGATCCTTAAGCAAGCATCACCCCATGCCAAGATTCCAATAAATCTGGGTTTTGGAGCTTTTTGAAACTGATATACTCTCTGTGCAAACAGCTGTGCCACACTGACATGTCCATGTGATTTCAGGTGCCTCCTGCCTCCACCAGCTCCCCGTGCCCCAGGAGCATTCAGTGTGTGAATGACCCTGGTCAAGGCTTGTCATGCAGCAGAAACAGTGGATTTTCCAGCAGTGGGGCTGAAGGAGAAGCCCTGCTCATGCTTGCCTTGTTGATGAGGTTGTGCTAGAAAGAAGCAAATGGTGCTGGGTTTGCAGACCAGCACCATGAGCAGGTTTGCAGCTGAATAAAACCCAGAGCTGAGGGATGCAGAATGTCCTCAGAGAAACATTCCCATCCTTAACCGCTCTCAGATGCCTGCAGGCACCCCTGGCACACCATGTCCTATCACTCCAAATCTGAGGTGTGCCAGGGATGCGTTGCAGCCTTTCTGGGTGCCCTCATGTAGGGACTGGCCTTGGAAATAGCTCTGCTGGCTCATTCCTGCCATGTTTCTCACCAGCACTGTGGCTGCCTGCTGGGGTTTGCAGGATGCTTCAGCTGTGGTCAGCACTGCTGTCTTGCTGAAGCACCCTGGAAATGCTGCACAGCCTCAGGAAAGCCCTGCCCTGGGGAAATGTTGGCATGAAGGCAATAATGAGGTCAGGAGTATGCATGCAGCGAGGCTGAAGGCTTAGCAAGGTGCCTCACTGCTGAGCTGGTCATGCTTCAGGTGAGAGCAGAGTCCTCTGGTCCCTCTGCCTCTCACTTTTAAAGTTCTCAGACTCCTCTAAAAGCGTGTAAGAGGCTGTGCAGATACATAAATGCATAGCAGAGGGCTGGTAAAGGCATTCTGGTCAGAAATGCTGTAAGGGAACTGAAAAAACTGGAGAAATGCCAGCGAGACACTGAGAAGGGAACAACAGGACTGCTCTAGAAGCATGAACCCTAGGGAGAAAGACATGAGAAGCAAACCACATGCAAGTTTGCAACAATGCAGGCAAAAACACAGAGCAGGCAACCTTGCTAAAGCCACAGGTGCTCTTTGCAAAGCTCTCCCACCCACAGCATTTGTGGCAGGAAAGCCAGGGGATTAGTGGGGGTGGCAGCCCCAGCAGCTCAGTCCTACTTTTAGGTTCATCAAATCCCAGGCAGCATTCCAGCTCCGGGCAGGCAGCACTGTCCCAGGTTATTTTGAGAATCAGACACGAGAACTAAGTTTCAGATTCAGATCTAGAGCTGATTTCCTGGAAATCATTTGTTTTGGCTTAGAGGAGTGCTTAAGGCAGCACAGTCACTGCCTGTTTTGGTCAGTCATATGGTACACTGGGCAGAGATTTGAGAAGCTGTATTTTCTGGTCATTAGCTTTTCAGTAAATCACATGTTTCTTAGGAAGAGTTTTGGGCTGGGTGTACTGCGGGGTGTACTGGCCCTGTGTGGGTGGTACAGAGCAGCCCTTGGCACTTTTCAGGAGTGTGGATGCACTCATCTGCCTGCTTAAGGGCCATGTCAGAGCCTCCAGGGGCCACCCAGCCAGGTTTTTGGATGCAGAAGAGCTCCCCTCCCATCACGCTCACCAGGCTTTCATCAGGAAAGAGTGAGTGCTGGTCACAGAGGGTTACTCTGGGGAGGCATCAAACTGTTTGGGCTGTAAAGAGGCCTTTCTTGGGGCCAGTCTCTTCCCAGAATAAGGGAATGAGAGTTTCATCACACACTCACCCTCACCTTGTTTTAGCCCAGCTTTTTAAGGACATATCCACAGACTGCACAAGGTTGTGTTTAAATATCTTTAATTTTATTTAGTGTGTTTTGAGACATCTCCCTCCAGAGCTGGAAACCCTGATCCTGCTCCAGGAGAGGACTACTGTTTCTGAAGTGCATCCAGAATAAGATTCTTCTTCCTCCTTTCAGCCCATCCGAGTGAAGGTGTTGTGGCCAGTCCTGTGGGGAAGCAGTAGCCTGTTGGTGCCCAGCCAGCAGCAGGGTAGGGATCCCCAATGGACTGGGGGTACCTTGGCTCACCTGGTGGCTTTCCAGTCATCTGGCTCTGAGTCGACTTTCTCCCGTAGCAGCCAGGAGGTGTGTAGGATCTCCTTCCCATCATCCCCGTTGAAGCACTGGCCCACGAAGACAGCTGTAGAGTCTAAAGCAGTGGTGGCTCTTAGCATCTCATCTGATCTTGGAGCTTCACAGGCATCAGTGGGTTTAATGCTCATGGAGCCCAAGTGGATATTTGCAGGGAAATGCTGTGTGTCAGAGGTGTTGTCAAAGCAGCCCTTCATGCTGCCTCACCTAGACCTTGTTTTGGGAGGTGCACTGCTGTCTGCAGACACCATCCAGAGTGGGGAGAGATCAAGGAAGGAGAGACAGGGAACAGCAGAGAGAAAAGAGGGGTCGGGATGGGCACTGGGATGTGTCTGAACTTCCCTCTCCATCCCACCACCCCATCCAACAGCAGCCATTATGCAACTACAGACCTGAAAACTTCTTCCAGTTGACAGTGAAGCCAAAGGTGCACTGTCCATCCTCATCCAGGTGCTGGGAGCCATTCAGTGGAGATGGCTGGATGGGTTTCTTGGTGCTTGACACAGCGGTGTGGTACTCGCCAGAGAAGGTTCCATCGTTGCCAACCTTGAACACTTGCATCTTGGAGCCCAGATCATTCTCCCACCAGCCGGTCAGGTTGCACGTCTGGGGATAAGCAGATGTGTCCCTGGGAGCTGCCTGTGCACAACCCTTACAAGCTCATCCCCCTGCCCCCAATCCCCGATGCCCATGGGATGCTGGTACTCACCTTGATATCCCTCGTGCCTTTCCCCAGGCTACTCAGAGACCACCTGCTTTTGATTGCCTTTTCCTCTTTCTCGCTGGCCTTTTTCTCCCCAGATTGCTCACCTTCCTGGCAGAAGAGCTTGGAAAAGAACAAAAACACAGTCAGGCTGTGGATGGTAGCACTGCAGAGTGTTTCTGGAGTCCTGAAAGTGCTTAAGCATTCATTTTTAAAAGATACGATTTGTAAAGTTGCTGCTGTCTTAGCTACATCAAGAGGGCCAAAAGCTGGGGTAAGCCAAGCAAAGGGGAGAGGCGAAGAGGAAAAGCAAAAGGTAGGAGCCCTGGACAGGCAGGAACATGGGCAGGATCCCACCTGTAGCCCTGGCAAGTGAACTGTGTGAATCCAGGGCACATCTGCCCGTGTTTGTGGGTCCCTGTGCTGTGCTCAGCACATGGAAACTCACTGGGATGGGCGCAGCCCTCAGGTCCACAGTGGGTTCCATCTCATCCCTGCACATCCCACCTGCAGTTCTAAGTGCTGCCTGTTCTCTCCCACACTGCACCCTCTGAGATAGGGGCACGTCACCCCCTGGGGCAGGGTCCCCATGCTTCCCCCCAGGTCCCTGAGAGGGAAGTGGGGGAATTCTACATGCATGGCCCCTGCACCAGGGAAGGAATCTCCATGCACATCCCTGCCGGGCAGACGGACAGCCGTGGAACATCACCTCCCTCGGCACAGGGTCCCGTCTGGATACCCGCTGGAGCAGGGCATCCTCCTGTTGCCGAGTACTCCCCCCGCAGATGGGTCTTCCAGGCGTGTCCCAACCCCAACAAGCTCTGCAGCTCCCATATCACGTTCCACCCCTCCGGCGAGTCTCCTGCTCATAACCCTCCCCGAACACCGCGATCCCCAGGCGTGCTCCCAGGCAGACTTCCCCGAGTTTCCAACGCGTGTCTCCCAGCAGGAGCTCCCACCTGGACGCCTGCCGCAGCCGCAGCCACGGACACTCCTACAGGCAGGGCGAGAACGGAGAGGACGCGGCGGCTCATCGGGATGCAGCTCAGGATGCGGCGGAAGTCGCGAATCGCGCCGTGCCAGTGACTCACAGACTTTTATACTTCGGCTCCGCCACTGCTTTCCGGGAAAGCGCCGGGCGGCATCCGAGGGAGGGACTGGTATCGATAAGAGGAAGGGAAAGGAGACAGGATTGGGAGCAGGTGTTTGAACAGGGGTTCAGCACAGGGCTGGGGATGAAGACAGGAAGAGGCTGTAGGTTGTGGTGGGAGGGGATCGGGAATTGGGGTGGGGACGAGGGCAAGGATGAAGGATGGGGTATGTGCACATGGATGGGGATGGGAACAGGGACAGGGATGGGGATGAAATCAAGGGTGGAAGGGACGGGGCAGGGACAGGGACAGGGATGAGGGATTGGAGGTAGGGATGGGGATAGGCATGGGGACTGGAACAGGGATGGACACAGGGATGGGGATGGGCAAATTAGGGATGGAGAAGGGGTTATGTGGGGCTGCCCATTGACATCACCCAGCCTGGGGGTCTTAAGCCCCGTGTCTACTGGTTGAGGTCTGGGTCTAAGTTTCCATCCTGCTCTGCAGGAGCTCGCATGTCTCAAAACACTCTCTGGTCACTGCAGGGGATGGACAGAAGGACAGACAGTCATGAGGACTGGGCAAAATATGTGTACAGGGACAGCAGGTGATCTGCAGTGGGTCCGGGGAATTGGAAGATGAAGGAAGCAAACCTGCTCCCACAGCAGTAGGAAAACCTCGAAGTAGGAAAACCTGCACTGCAGGCTGGAGGTGAGCAGCCCAGGTTGCACATATCAGGCAAGAGGAAAAGGTAAATGAAAAGTCAATAAAAGGGCAGGATCATGTCAAGGTCAGGAACAGGATGTGCAATAGTTAGGACAGCTGATGAACACAGATTGTGATGCAGAGGGATGGTGGCCCCAGAGCTGATTTCTTGTAAACTCTACAGTTTCACTTTCACTTTCCTTATCAAGCAAGCACAGTGCTTGGATCATTCTCTGTCCTACCATCTACCTTCTTACAAGAAACCACGAGTCAGGGAATTTGCAGTTGTGGGGGTAATGATGACAGAAATTAAGTCTTATGTCCTGGGCCACCATGGTTGTCAGTGACCTCATGTCCCTCTGTGCAAGGTTCCCAGCCTCACCCTCCACTTCCACTGGGGTCCCCAGACCACTCAGAGAAGTCTTTGGGTGTTTATGGTGATGGTGACAGGCACAGTGAGTGTTTAGGGAGGGGATGAAGGAGAATGAGCTCAGCATGACCAGGGCAGTGCCAAGGATCAATGGGGACGATCTGAGGGCTCTGTGTAGAATACAGGCATGAGGATGAGGGTGCAAGGGTGAAGATGAGGATTTAGGGTGACTTTTGACAAAAATCTGGACCACCAGGCACATCGACCATTTGTGTTCAGCCAGTACAAGCATACCCCGGAGAGTCTCTGGTCTATGCACTCTGCGTGCAGCACTAGAGCCCAGCAAAAATGAGCAAAGACTGAGAAAGTCTGGAAAGGACAGGCACACTGTGAGAGGAAGAGGATGGTACACAGGCCCTGACATTTTATTGGGATACTGTGTACTTTTTGCCCCAAAGTCCCTGCCCCATTCAACAGTCTCTTGTCCCAGAAGCCCTGCAGCCCCTAGGCAGCATTGTCCTTCACACCCTTTGCACCTCTCCCTGCCCACACAGCTTCTCCCTGTGGTGCTCAGGAGCAGGAGTTAGGAGCTGTGCATCATGGATTATGTAACTAATGAGCTGGAAGCTTCACGAGCTGCTGAAATGTTGAATTAGTGAGGTTTACTGTTAGACGGTGCAAAGGGCATTGGACCTTTGTTCGATTTGTTTCCTTTCCTAATAAGCTGATAACATACAGTTTAATGTTCGGATAACATCCTGTGAATATGAACACCCGAAAGGATCCATATCTTGTTCCAGCTGCTGGCCATCAGGTGACAGCCAATCAGTGGGAAGTTCATGTATACCTGCATGCATACAACAGGTACAGCACCTTCAGTATCTGGCTTTAGCCACCTGGTCTGCCCAGCAGTTTCCCCTGGAGTCCCAGGTCTCTCTCCGGATCCCCTCAGCATCCAGTCTGGATTTTGGACCATCCCAACACCCTAGATTCCCCTCTGTGAGGGCTGACACCCAGCTCTCCCCCATATGTATGTGCAGTACTGAGATCCCAACCACAGCAGTAGCTGGAAACGGAGTTTGATGGGAAAATGGGGCAGAGAGGGGTGCAGATGAAACCAGATGAGAGTGCTGGCTTGCCTGCGTGCAGCTTTCATCCCTACCCTCAGCTGTGGGATATCCTGCTGCCCCACTGGGGGTGCTGCCTGGAGCCACCCAGCACAGGGCCCCTGTGAATGTCCCAAATGGGTGCACAGGCAAGAAGGCACTTGCTGAATCCTGAAGTCATGATCAGGAAGCAGAATTACCCAGCTACTGTCCCCCAAACCCGTATTTCCCAGCCCCTCCAAAACACTTCCTTGTTGTCCCCCGGCCAGCACCTTGCTCTCCCCGTGGCCACAGAGTATACCAGGGATGCAAGGGATAGAGCTCTCTGCCATGTGGAGAAAGGTTTATTTGCCTCCATGTATGAGGGCAGCAAGTATGGGAATGGGGAGCCTCACCAGCAGGTTGCTGGGAGGCACTAGGAAGAAGCAGGGCAAGGTGAGGGTGTGTTTACTTGCCAGAAGCCCAGCTTGGGACTGGGACAGTGGGAGACTTGGGGATGCAGAAGGACAGCAGGGGGCAGGCAGTTCTGGTCCTTATTCCCATCACTTGATGCGGGTGAAGGTGGAAGTGCCAACCCTGCAGGGAAGATGTGTCAGCAGGATGGGAGCAAGGGCTGTGGTGTGAGATGGCAGGGGCAGAGCTCACCTTGTGGCTTTCCAGGTGTCCTTGTGTGACAGGACCTCTTCCCGCAGGAGCCACATGGTCTCCAGTGTCTCCTTCCCATGGTGATCCACAAAGCACTGGCCCACAAAGGCAGTGGTGGAGTCTGGCAAGATTCAAGAGAGGCAGAGCAGGGTGAGAGCCTGCACCTCAAGACAGGGAAGCATGGGCCACCTGATCCTGGCAGACAGACAGACAAACGCCACCTGCTACATGCTGTGGAGAGAGAGATGGCTTCCCTGCCAGACTGGCCAGGTGGACTGCTTCCACATCACCTGGCCAGAGAATTGGGCATCAGCCCTGCCATGCCCCTTGGTCAGACAGATGGACACCCCCATCACCTCTTCCAGACAACCCTGAAACCCACCACAGACAGACAGCTCTCCTACCACCACTTCCCATGGCAGGAATGTGCACATGTGACCAATCGGTGCCCACGGCCACAGGGAATTTGGGGCACCAGACAGGAGGGTCCCCACTCCCAGCATGGGCAAGGGATCACTGTCACTGCTGTACCTGAGAACTGCCACTGCACAGTGAAGCTGAAGGTGGGGTGTCTCTTGGTACTGGGATGCTGCTGGACCCCTTGCAGGGGTGACACCAGGATCTGCTTTTTGGTGGCTGCCACTGCGGTGTGGTAGGAGCCTGAGAAGGTCCCAGCTGTGTTCATGGCCAAGATGGTCATATTGGAGCCCAGCTCGTTTCTCCACAGGCCCTGCAGGTCACACTGGGGACCAGGGGTCATGTGTGGGGCTTGGGCAGTGCTGAGCCACAGTTCCCCCTTTCCCCCACCCCAGCCTCCCCAGGCAGTGGGATGTGTGTCCCATGGCATGGCCCCTCTGTGTGGGGCATGAGACCAGCACGTGAGCACCAACTGGGACCCTCCCTCTCCCTGGGCAGGGCAGGGCAGGGCAGAGCTAGGACTACTGGGTCACCCTATTGCATCACCCTATCACAGCAGGAGGTGACCAACAGCAGCCCCAGGGACAGCACAGACAGAGGTGGCAGCCTCCTTGCTCATGAACACTGCACCGTGGCGTGGCATGGCACAGCAGGACATAACAGGAGCAGACAAACACTGTGTGCTGGGGTGTCACAGCATGGTGTGGTATAAACATGCAGCCCTGTTAGCCCTGCACCTGCTCCCCAGGGTGGCACAGCATGGCACAGAACAGCATGGCACAGCATGGAGTGGCACAGCATGGCAGGGAGCGGCATGGCACCAGAAAGCATACAGGGGAGCAGGCACCCCTTGGCAATTCCCGAGGGATGGCACAGACAGGGAGTGCAGCCCCTCACCCCCCACCCTGCACCCAGGACAGCACAGCTGGCTCAGCACAGCCAGGCTCTGCCCCAGGGCTGTCCTTACCTCCCTGGATGCAGCATCACGGGGCACGAGCAGGGCCAGGGCGAGCAGCAGCAGCATCCCAGGGATCCCCATTGTAGTGGTGGCCCTGTGTGGTGCTCAGGCTCTGCCTGTGCTGCTGCCTGGCCCCTTTTATAGCAGAGGGGGCTGTGGCTGGGCAGGGACTGCCAAAACTGGGCCTCCTGCCAAAGGACACCTGGTGGGAGATGGGCAACCAGCCACTGCTCCAGGCTGAATGAGCTCCTGTTGCCCTCTTGGGGGTCCCAAGGACCATGGTGGGGTGGGGGGCTGCGAAGGAGCCATGGAGGGCCACAGCAGGGGACACACATCAGGTCTCCGGCATGGCGACAGAAGGGACCATAGGATATCACGGAGGATATTGGGAATGTGTGCGCTGAACCCTGGCACAGTCATGCAGAAAAATTGGATTTGTTACCTGGTGCATAACAAGGCAGTAATTACACATCCAAGAGAGACATTGATTATTTATTTTAGTTCCACAAGCCTGGGTCATCAGTGTTATTCCAAAGATCAAGCACACCAACTATCAAAACATTTTGCTATTTACACATTTTAGCAAACAAAGGCATTAATGTTCATTGGCTACAAGTTATTTAGTTCTCTTATTAATTACTCTTCCCTCTCCTATTGGTTAAAAATTCTCCCGTGTCTGATTGTGTCTGGTGTCTAATTAATCTGGGGGCTCAGCCTTTAGCCTTTCTTTTGTGTTGAGTTGGTGGGTTTCTTGACTCAGTGGGCCATAAGTCATGATCTGCCCCTGCCAGAATTTATCTTTCACCCCATCAGAGCTGATTCAACACAGCTTTTGCTGATCCAGTTGTTCTTTATTAGTTTTTTCTTATCTTGGGGTTTTGCCAAATGTCCTGTAAATTCTGCACTCTTTGTGTCCATTACCAGTGGTATATCCCAAGTTTTGTAACCTCCACCCAGGTCTGAGATCACTAAAGCCCATTAAGACCTAAAGCTTAACAAGGCAATTCTATAAAGTAATATCTCTTTCCAGCACCTGGACATAGCTTAGAGCTTGTTTGCTGCTCTTTGTTTCACATACTAGATCTTCTTTCTTCTTGATGAGGCTTGAAAGCATGAAACGATCAAACATCAAAGAATAAACCTTTTCAAGAAATATTTCACTTATCCCACATTTTGCAACAACATGACAGGAGACTGTATTTGCAGCAAAGCTTGCTTTATTGGGAGAAGCAGGTGGTGCTGCAGGGGCAGGGGCCACACCCCTGGCACTGTAGCTGGCCTGGGAACCCCCCGGTGCTGCCCTCACTCCTGGAGCTGCAGGCGGGTGAAGATGTTGGTGCCGACCCTATGGGGACACAGAGGAGGAGATGTAAGGGGGGGACGTGACTGTGTCCGAACACGCACCCAGCCCTGCATCCCCCCACCACGTTTGCACCTCGGCAGCACACCAGGGGACGGTATTCTTCATTTCTGTGTTTTACCCATGCACAAAGCAATCAAGTAAACCTTGCCATTGAACTTTGTTAGGTTGTGCTTTTAAAACAGATATAAAACCTGCTTTTGCCAGCATGTGTGAGCGTGGCTCTGTAAGCAACCTCAACCACTCCCTTGTGACAGCCCCAACCCCTCAGGGGTGCACAGGGGACCCGTGCAGAGCAGGGACAGGGCACTCACCTGGTGGCTTTCCAGTCACTACCAATGTTCTCCACACGTGATCTCAGCAGCCACATCGTCCGCAAAACCTCCTTTCCACTATTATCCACAAAACACTGTCCAGTGAAAACAGTGATGGAGTCTGCAGGGAAAGGACAGGAGGTGACTGAAGTGGCAGGTCAGTGGCTGCCCTAGCACAGGGGACAGCAGACCCCTGCTGTCCCTGGACCCAGGGGACACCAGGGATGGGGAAAGCAGGCAGGAGGGCTCAGAGGGCTGAGGGTGTCACACGGAGATGGGCAGACAGTGCAGGACTCAGCCTCTGCTGACTCTCCTGCACCACGGGACTGGGAACTGACAGCAACTAAGGAGCTGCAGAGACAAGAATGGGGGAAGCCTGAGGGAGGGGAGATGGAAAGCAGTGGGGATAGTGCTGGGGAAGGCAGGGGATCAGCAGGGACACTGCAGGGAGGGCATAAAAACTTCAAGAGCAGAACAGGGAGGGCAGGGGAGGTCCAGAATAGCATAAGGAGGCTGGGAAAGAAGTACCTGAAAAGCTCCAGTTGACAGTGAAGCCGAAGGTAGGCTGGCCCTTCTGGTTACGACTCTTCTGCATGGATCCCTGCAGTGGTGACACCTTGATCTCGTTTGTGGTGGCTGTCACAGCCGTATGGTAGGAGCCGGCGAAGTCACCATTTTCATTTACTGCCTCGATGGTCATGTTGGAGCCCAGGTCATTGACCCAACGCCCAGACAGGATGCACTGGAGAGGAGAGGACTCAGCACTGGAGCCTGCAGCCGCAGCCCCCTGCCCACCCCACCCTGTGCATCCCACCCTGACAGTACCTTTTTTGCAGCGAGGCTGGGAGCCCCCAGGGCCAGGAAGAGCACGAGGAGGACGGGAGTTGCTTGCACCATCTCTGCAGCAGATGGACAGCCGACGTACCTGGGGATGTGCTCCTTGCAGGTGTCTGCTGATGCTTCTGCTCCCTCTTCCCTTTTATTGCTGCCAGGGGGGGGGGTGGTACCCAGGCTGTGGGTGGCAGCTCTGGCCAGGGCGTTGCGCAATGTGGGTGTTTCCAAATCCGTGGTTCCGAGCCATAGGAGGGGGTAATTGCAGCAAACTTTCCCAGAAGTGAGTGCTGAAAGTGGCTGTTCTTGCTCCCTCGGCACCTTGCAGTGAGGCCCTGCCTCCTGCTGATCAGTAACTGCCGGGAAATGGTCAGCGACGGGGAAAACCCCTCTCTGGAGCTGTCCCTCATTTGCCACACCGGTTCTGTGCCCAGGTCTTGAGGATCCTTAACCCTGGACTGGGTTCAGTACACGGTTCACCCTGCTCTCCCTCAACAGCCATGCTCACACAAACCCACCCACCACCCACATTCTTTTGGGATTCGGCTTTTCCCTATCACCACCTCCCCTCCCCATACTGATGGGTCTACAAAGGTCTGACGTGCCTGTTAAATTGCTGTTTTTACAAGCCAGTTTGCATTGGAAGAAAGTTACTTAATGAAAAGTCAACATTCAGTGAATATCTGGGACATTGTATTTTATAGTGACAAGAGTTGTATTTACACAGGGTTTCTTAGACAACTCTAAGAACATAATTTCATAATTCCCCTTACGTTATACTTGTTGCTGGCCAGGGAGGCTGAAGTGAATGGATTCAGCCCAGAGTTTCCCACCCATTCCTAAATGGTTTTCAAGGCAATCCCCTAAAATATATGTTTTAGTTCCCCCAGTCATCATAGAAAAAGCTGATGTAGCCTATTCACCAGAAAATAATACTTTTGGTAAACTGGAGACAAGGTAGCTCTTTGCAATGTCTCAAAAATAAGCAATTTTTATTTTTGTCAGTATTTGCTTTCTCTTAAATTTCACATTTGAGCCCTGTTTTTTATCTGACAGTAAATTCCATTGCTATTCAGGTTGGACAGCATAATATTTCTGCTGCTGGCATCTCCACACTCCCATCTCCTCCCTGTAGGAGCCCTACAGCCCTCTTGCACCCTGTCTGGAAGAGATCTTTGTTGAGAGAGCTGGCTGCCCACCGGACATTCCTGCCCCAGTGTTTGCTGTCTCAGAAATCAACTGCATAACAAGGTGTGTTTTCCCACAGAGCTGCCATTTGTTCTGACTGTTTTTTGGCAAGCTGGTGCTTCCTGGAGCATTGCCAATGTTTGGGATAACAAGTAAGGTCAATCTGGGAAGGTTGCAGAAGGCAGGAGGGGCAGACATCATCCTTTCTCCATCACCCCCTCACTATCACCATGGTTCAGGGAGCTCCTGCTGGAACCCTGAGGATGGACAATACAAAGTCTCCGTGCTGCTGATGGCAGCCCACAGCTCATTCACAGCTGTAGGTTTATTTTAGCATCACACAAACAATATTGTTGATTTGTCCACATAATCTTTATTTTTCCTGTACTTAACAATCCTTGTGGCCCATCTTGCATGTTCAGTGCTAAAGCAGGCAGATTTCTTGACAGGTCTCATCTGAGCACCAAGCTGTCTCCATGGGGGTTGCACCCTCTAAAGATCAGAGAGCAAAGTGGCTTGGAGCTGGCAATCATCACCACGACTAAATTCTTCATGCCTGAGCTCTGGCACAGCAGGACATGGGTGTAATCAGCAGGCAGGGAAGAAATCCAAAGCAGGAAGCACTGAAGAAGTTAAAAATCAGCAGGATTGTGGTTTAAAACCTATGTACACACAGAGTGTTGTGAAAAATAAGAGTTGGTGAATAATAAGTAATAAGACTGTAAGAAATAGTTAATGAACAATTTAACTTGCTGCTCAAACTGTGGTTGAGTCAGCCTTGAAAAACAGTGGTGCAGGCAAAATGCCTGTGACTCTCAGCTACATCCATGAAGAAGCTGATGAAAGCTGAGCCTGTCAGATACAAGATTTATTGAGGTGATACACCCCAAAGTGGAGGAGAAATATCCCTGTATAGAGACGGAACACCAACCTTTGGAAGGCACATTGCCTGAGGTTAAGGAACAGTGCTGATGTGTCAAAGCAATACCAGTCCAGCCTGAAGCTGTGCTGGCTTCAGTGCCTGCTCCTGTTCCTTGCCAGCTGGTTTGGGACATCACTGCTATTGTTGGAAGCTGCCAACAGAAGACAAATGGAGGTGTGAATCCCAAGTGTTCCTCACTGATGTGCTGACATCCCTGTCCCACCAACCTTGCCATAGTGATCCTAAGAGATTGCATCTCCATCCCTTTCCATGGCTCTGCCATGTGAGGATGGCACCAGCTGCTCTGGGAGTGCTGCATCCAGGACAACCTGTCCTTCCTGGGTATTGTTATTTCTCTACCCATGTGGTTGCCGGAACACTCCCCTGGGGAGTGAAGAAAAGGCCATTTATCACCCACTGACAGCCCTGGGCCAGCCAGTGCCAGCTCCCAGGACTGACAAGTGGGGGAAGAATGCTCACAGCAAGTAGAATAGGCTGCTTCTCATCCCAGTCCTAAAGGCTGCTAAGGACTTAGGGAATACTAAGCTCTAAAGTGGACAGAAAGAGCTTATAGTACTTATAGTATTTCCTTTGATGTCCTCCTGCCCTTCACTGTGATGTCCTCAGAGATGTCCTGCCCTGCCTGTGATGTTCACAGAGCTCTACTGCCCTCCCTGTGATGCTCTTCATGCTCTTCTTGTCCCTGCCCTGCACGGATCCCCTGTGCATCCCCAGAGAGAATGTGACTATCCTATCCCATGGGTGTCCCTTGGCAGGAGGCTCAGACCCCTCTGCTATTAAAAAGGGACCAAGTGGGTGTGGAGCAGCAGCACAGGCAGAGCCCAGGCAACCACACACAGCCACCACTACCACCACCATGGGCAGCCTGGGATACTGCTGCTGATCACCCTGACCCTGCTAGTGCCCCATGATGCTGCATTCAGGGAGGTAAGGACAGCCCTGGGGCAGAGTCTGGCTGTGCTGAGCCAGCTCTGCTGTCCTAGGTGCAGGAGGGGGGCTGCACACCCTGGCTGTGCTGTGCCATGTTGTCTAACACACTGTATGCTCTTCTTGTGCCCTGCAATGCCATCCAAAACCATCTCACACCATCCCAACCCATTCCAATTCCATCCCATGGTGCAGTGTCCATTGCCACAGGAATTTCCAGCTCTGGCTGCACTGTCTCTGTGGATACTCTTGACTACCTACCCCTGGTATAGAGGAGTACCCAGCACTCTCAGCTCTGTCCTGCTCTGCCTGGGGAGAGAGAGGTGCTGTCCCAGCTGGTGCTCATGCCACTGCTCCCTGGTGCCACAAAAGAGGCCATACTGGCCCCTCGCATGCGGAACCCACGTCCCACTGCTTAAGGAGGCTGGAGCAAGGACTGTGACTTGGCATTGACCAAGGCATCCATCAAAACTCACATTTCCCAGCACTGTCTGTCTAGGAGCACAACAGAAAGGGCAGTCTACCTCTCTAATCCCCACTTTCCACCCCCAACCCTGTACAACCTTCGAATGCTGCACTAGCACAGAAAGGAGGAAAAGGAAGCAAGGTGCCCAGCCCTGGGCAGAAGGGCACAGAATTTGGTTAAGGGCAAGCCACTGGCACAGCTGCTCCCTACAGAGGCATTTCCTGGCTCCTGGACTTACTGTACCTTGCAGGTAGCAGCGAAGAAGGTAAAGGTCAGGTCTTTCCTGCCATTACATCTGGGAGGTGGGTAAGGAGGTACATCTCGTTCCCTTTAGCAATAGTCCACAATAGCCAGCCATCACTGGGACTTGTCCCTTCCCTGCCGTCCTAGCCCTCCAGCCGAGCCCAGTAAGATAAGGAGGAAATGCAAGAGTTCCCTCTTCCAGTTTGGTCCTGTGCCTGCAGAAGAATGAGAGGAGACAGGCAGATACATTTATTAAGAACTGAAGTGATTTATCCCCTTAAATGTGCTCCACTGCTTGCCCCCGGCGCCAGCAGGGAGGGGGGCCATGGTACCAGACCAGGACCTGCTTCTTGGGCTCAGATTGTCAGCGTCCAGGGAGCCGGGTCTCCCCTGGGGACTGTATCTGCCACAGGCCCTCCTGGGGCAGAGCCAGTCACTATGTGCAGTGTCACCCCAGGACAGCTACAGCACCCATGTGCCTGAGTGCACCAGTCATTATCCTCACACACATTCACCCACACCCTTTTGTAATCTGCAGGACAGCTCCCCACCTTACCCAGCCCAATGACTGCAGGAGAGAGGTCGCCTGGACCTGGACAAGGTACCAGGTACAGTTTGGGATGTCTGGGAAGCCTGAAAACTGTCAGAGCTCTGAGTTCACACAGATGTGGGGCTTTGGGCTTGGTGCTCATGTGGACCCCTCAGGCTCAATCTAGAGCAGGAATAAATTTTCCATGAGGAAAAGGGCAACACTGTTTGCTGGGTCAATTGTCTGTAAACAGCACCTCAGGAAAATAACAGGAAGAAGTGAAGAAGCCCTTTTCCCCAAAAACATTTTTAAAAATTCTGCTCAGTAGAGTGATGTTGAAATACATTCCACCTTCCTCCTGGAGAGGCTGAGAGCTCATTTAGCTAGTGCATGTCCAAAAATAGCTTCTCTCCCACGATCCCTGGTCAAAACCCTCCCAACTCTGGAAATTTTCTTTGGAGACCTGGCCAACCAGACCATCCTCATCTGGTTTTTGGTTACCAATGCTTGTTCCTTAGGGTAAGGACTATTTGAGGACCACACTTCCTCCTTCACTGTACGGTTCTCTCAGCCTCTGCACCAGCTACAGGAAGAATCACAGTGCCTTCAAAAGATGGGACGCTGGCCAAAGGTGGACAAAGGACTGTCTAGCTTTAGTGAGGCTAGAGGTGTTTTTCTGCCAAAGGCAAAAACGTTGGCCAAAACAGTCTGACAACATCAGAATTTATCTGGCAGCTGCAAAGTCATGTTTTGAACACTGTTTGGTTTGTTTGTGTAACTGCTGGGAGTTTTGGGGAATGAGAGTACAAGAACAATTCAGCTTCAGGTCAAGGAAAAAACAAAAACAGCTTAGTCTGAGCGAGTTCCAAAGTACTTTAATCCATTCAGTTTTGTAATCCGGTGATGATGTAAAGGGTTGTGACCTAGAGTGGGCAACTTGGGGAGAGAGATGAGGCAGCCTGGGGATGAAGAGGTCAGACTGAGGTACACATGACCCCAGCTGGTTCTCTGTGTCTGTTGTAGATACGTGAAACTTTTCTCTCAAGGGAAAGTTAAAGACTTCTGGAAGGTCAGCTGTGCTCGCTCCTATTTCAGGAGATTATCAGGAAAAAGTAACAGCCTCCCTCTGACTATAAGGAAAAAAATCATCTAAAAAACTAAGATAAGATTTAAATATATTTACCAGAATAGACTGAAGTATCACACTGAGCAAGTTATGTCAAAACAGAAAAAGAGAACAAAAGGAAACCCTGCAAACAGCAACAACAGCAACAACAACAAACCAACCAAAAATAACCATCCACGTCCTGATCATAGAAACCTGCCAGCCAAGGAAAAAGGAGCAGAGCAGCAGCACAGTGAGGACTACACTGAGATAAATTTCCCCTGCACACAGCAAAAAAAATACGGCATTTGCAACAGTTTTGACTCTTTTGACTTTTTGACAATAAAGACAGGAAACGTTATTGCAGAAGTTGTGGAGTAACCACAGCAACTACTTGCAAGAGGACAAACCACGAGGCTCATCAGCACAGTGCAGCAGACATTTATTCTCAGTCTGGTGACACCAGAGTCTGGGGAAGCAGAGGCTGGGATGACACCAGACAGGACCTTGCCAGGGAGGGCAGGCCAGGCCAACCAGAGAGCTGGGGCAGACTCAAAGCAAAAGCAGCAAATCCCTTCTCCCTATGCTCAAGCCAAGCATCCCTGCAGACATCTTTCCCCAGTGTTCCA